>CM074998.1:11621202-11666820 GCA_037576825.1 Pangasius krempfi
TGTCAGCCAAGAACAGGAAGCTGAGGCTGCAGTGGGCGCAGGCTCACCAAAACTGGACAGTTGAAGACTGGAAAAACTGGGAAGTGATGAATCTCGATTTCTGCTGAGGCACACAGATGGTAGGATCAGAATTTGGTGCAAACAGCATGAATCCATGGACCCAACCTGCCTTGTGTCAACAGTCCAGACTGGTGGAGGTGGTGTAATGGTGTGGGGAATGTTTTACTGGCACACTTTGAGCCTGTTGATACCAATCAATCATCGCTTGAATGTCGTGGCCTGTTTGAGTATTGTTGTGGACTATGTGCATCCCTTCATGTCCACAGTTTAATTCAATTCAATTCAATTTTATTTGTATAGCGCTTTTAACAGTGGACATTGTCACAAAGAAGCTTTACAGTTTACCCATCTTCTAATGGCTACTTCCAGCATGATAATGCACCATGTCACCAAGCAAATGTCATCTTAAACTGGTTTCATGAACATGACAATGAGTTCTTCAGTGTTCTTCAGTGGCCTTCCCAGTCACCGGATCTGAATCCAGTAGAACACCTTTGGGATTGTAGTAGAACGGGAGATTCGCAGCATGAAAGTGCACCTGAAAAATCTGCAGGAGTTGCCTGATGCAGTCATGTCACCATGGACCAGAATCTCAAAGGGATGTTTCCAACATATTGGCATGCCATGAAGAATTGAGGTTGTTTTGAGAGCCAAGGGAGGACCTACCCAGTATTAGTATAGTGTTCCTAATAATATGCTCAGTGAGCGTATATACATGAGAAGATGAGGGGGAAGGAGGAGTAGAAAGAGGGGAAAAAAAATTTACAAATACAATATATGCAGAATATATTACGCATACTGGTTATGGTTATGCCTAATAAGTAAGTCAGTAGTATATTGTTCTTATCTTAATTGTTATCTTAATTATTCTTTTCTCTGTAGCATGACAAGCTGCAGTTTTTGTTTTAACTTCAAGAAAGAGGCAAAAAAAGGAGAGGCTGATGAGGGAGTGCCTGTTTATCGCTGCTATAATGTAAGTGATAACAGGGAATAATTTGTCTCACAGATGTTCCACAACGTCGTACATAAATATAAACGGATCAAGATATGATGCTGTTTTTCAGTACATTAAAAGTTGTAATCTGTGACAAATTGCTGTGGAATAAGAGACATAAAACACTTTGGGAAATCCAGTTATTATGTAAACAGTGTTTCCACATTGCAACACTGACTATTTTCCTATAACATCATACCCCATCATGTTTTATTTCTTATTTATTTATCACTTAGTTTCCTCACTGCCAGGTAAAATAAATTCATGATTAATAAAGGTTATTAGGGTTTAGTTAAGCTGCTGATTTTAAGAGTGAAGAATTTGTGATTAGGGGTTTGGTTGTGCAGACGTGTTAAATACAAAAACCAGTTTTTCCCTTATATGATTAGTAACTGCAAACTCTAATTACTAGAAAGTAAAGGTGTAAGTAGATGTGAATTTCTGTATGTTTTAAGTATAAACACAAAAACATTAGGACAGGAATGGAATCAGGGTCCTAAGCCACAGGGCTGGACCTCCGAGCTTCAGAACGGAATCAGACGCTTTTACTTCGGTACTTTGCGGTTTCGCTTTGCCGGGTCATTTGTAAGGTTCAGATAGTTTATGTAGAGATGCAGTTCATGTAGAGATGCAGCAGTAAAGATGATGCATTTGGGAAGCACTCTGAATTACGTGTGGTCTGACCTCAGTGCCTCTCATTGCTGCCCTATATAAGTGCTTTATATAAGTGCTCTATACATTCATTCATTTTTAGTAGCTCTTTTATCCCGATCATTGTTGCGGTGGATCCGGAGACTATGCCAGGAACACGGGGGCATCATTCGGGAATATACCCTGGATGTGACACCACTGTGCATGAGCGAGAGCCCTGAGAAACAGGGAGAACCCTGAGAAACAGAGAGAACATGCACAAACCTTGACACAGATCAAATCCTGGAGCTGTGAGGTGGCAGAACAGTCTGTAGAGTAAATAGCGTACGTGTAAGTTAAGGGAGCAATTTCAGACACGCTAAAAAAAAATTCTTTATAAGTTCGTGCTGAATGACTAATCACAGTCGCAGTGTGCTATTCTGCTGTGACACTCTGATGAGGACAGTTTCGTCTTTCACATGTTGTGCAGCTAATTCAGGACTAGGAAGTACCCAAGACAATCTGCAGAGATGGCAGATGGTCATTGACGGCGTTCCGTCTCTGTAGAAACTGAGGCGCTTGTTGCTGTTGGTTGTTTACTACTGATTTAGAGGGTTTACAGTGCTATGAGTGCTGTGTACCATTTAAAATCAGTAGAATTTCCACCACTCACCAGGACCCCAGCCGACAGCATGCTCCGAAAGCGACTGTGAGAGACGCCCGGTTCAGCATTGCATTTGCGTTTACACGTACGTTTGCTCATTTGGCTGAAGCTGTTATCCAAAGCGACTTACAGTTGAGACAGGATACACCTGTCAGCAAGAGAGTGGCAGTAAAGAAGGACGACACGTGGGCTGAAAAAAAGTTATCAGGGTTTTCTAGGTGCTGTAATTGAAGAATATTTTAATTACCCAATATTTTTTCTGCACATGTTGATGTTATTTTTATCATATCTTTTATGAAAAAAAGAAAATAAGATTTCTTACCAGAGATTAACCTGTAAAACAGTTATTGTGTACTGCACTGGGCATTTTTCCATACAATATATATAAAAAATTGATAAATATAAAATATATAAAAAAAAAATTGATAAATAAAAATAAAAAAATTATTTTGAAATTACAAACGAATAAATGCAACTTACATGGATGATGATTGCTTGGCATTTTCTTTCTTTTTTTTTTTTTTTTTTTTAATTTTCGATACTCTGTAGTACAGAAATGCATTAGTTGGTGCCTTCTGGGTACTGATTTTCGCTATCCAGCTCTTGTGAGGACTGGGAAAATCCAGCCTTAGTTCACCCTAGTAACCTAGTGCAAAATGATTTTTTAGTCTTTCTTGTGTATCTTACATTTAATAGCTTTTCTGTAGGACATCGTGCTTTAAGTTGTTCTATCTTGAATTTATTCTCTACTGGTAAGGTAGGTTTCTGACTTTGTGTACTATCTACTTGACTCAGTTGGATCTAGATTTTTTTTTTCTTGCCACATCCATTACTAGATTTTCTGAGAGCATAGACAGTGGCGATAATGCTGCACTACTACAAGTCTTGCACTATTAAGCTAGGCCACTTTTAGCTATTGAGCTACCACCAAATCAGCGCAGTACTAGATTTGATGCTCAAGTTAGTTGGAATTGGTCTTTATTTTTGAATCCCTTTTACACCACACAATTCTCTCAATCTCCAGAGCTGCTGCCAGCTCATGGTATGAGACAACTCTGGAGGACATGATGGCCTTCGTCAGAATGAATAGACTTATACATGTGTTCCTTCCATGGTGGATTGCTGGAGCTCAGCAGTACGAGTTGTGTAGGTAGACAGATTGATGTTCTGTAGCTGATTTGAGCAGCTGTTTAAGTACTTATAGCACATAAGTCAGTCCACAGTCGAGTGCTATACCACAGGACAAAATTCACAGGGTTCATCTATTCTTAGGGGTGCTAAGATTGACTCGGCTGGAAGCAGTACATGCCCAAAGAACCGCTAAAAAAAGGAAAATCAAAATATGGTGTCTGGGTGATTCACTTTAATGTCTATACGGGAAAGGAGAACCAAAAAAGTGGGTGGTTTATAATGCACTCATGGAGTGAATGTGAAGCTCCACATTGTCTCACCACAGTCTATATATTGAGCATTACTTTTCATGTTTCCCCTGTGAGGGATTTGCTGCATGCTGATACATACTACTGACCACACACACTTTCCGACCAAACAAGAAGCAGCTACCGCTAAACAGCGTGACGCGGAAATCCCAAGAGAGGCGAGAGCATCAAACGATGGGACACTGACACCCTCATAGTGTGCAGGTGGAGGGATAAAAGAAATGATCTCTTCATTTCATGTAATAGAAAATGGGGGAAAAAAACTTGACTACAAATCCAAACTGGGAGGAGTTAATCGTTTAGGTCAGATGAGGTGTTAACTACAGTGCTGGGTACACTGAGAAGAAGTGGTGGAAATATGTATTTTGGGGGAAGCTCAACGTTCCCAGTATAGATCCATACAAAATACACAAGCAGCAGGGTATCAAGCCAAATCTCCTTCATGAGTGATGTGTTGTCTGTGGTGGAAGGAAACAAGGTGTGTCAGTGGGGCATGAGGAGAGAACTGTACAATCCAGAGCACATTCTTTCATCCACTTTGAAGACTGCAAAACTGGTTGTTTTGATGATCTGGTTTTGGATTCTTAATGTCTTATATTGCACTAAAATAGATCCTTGATGAAGTCTGCGGAGTGAGTGCTACATGTATTGATCTGTGGATCTTGGTTTTGCTTTTTTTTTTTTTTTTTTTTGCACTGTGATGAATGTGTTAATTCATGATTGTGTGCACGGTGCCCTGGGATGGCCATTTCCGCCTCGTGCCCAGTATACCCAGAATAGGCTCCGGCTCCACCACTGACCACCCCTGACCATGATTAAGTGCTTACTGGAGATGTGTGTGTATATATGTCATTCAATTAAAAAAACAAACAAACATTAAGAACCTATTTTTGCCTAAAAGCATATTACTAATAGATGTTAGTATATTATTGTTTCAGCATCATTCAGCATTCAGTTCATTCCATATTTAACACAGAACATTCCAGTATTAAACAGATTTTATAGCTCAGAGTTTTTCCCCTTGTTCCTTCATTGACTAATTCTGTACTATCATATGGTTTCGGGTGTCCCTTACCTTCAAAATAAAATCAGCTTGTAATTGTCTTCGGCCCTATTCGGATTGGATTAGTTTATCAGGGAGACATCTATAATACATTTTTTTTTTTTAAATGTCTCCTCAGTGATGAAACTCTCGCATCCAGACAGCAATAAAATTACCCCAGGACTAGCGACTTTCTAGTGGGTTGTATTTTCTACGAACCTGGATGTTTGCGTCACATGGTCAGTTCCTTAAATATCTAATGTTAAATGTTGATCAATTATTCACTGTAAATAATTAGCGGTTTGAATATCAACAATTAAACGAACTGTATTTCAGTATTTAACCTTAGATATTTAAGGTACTTTCCGTCATGCATGTAGTCATTATTTACAGAAAACTGAAAGTTGATGATATCATGCATATGTGAATAAAAAAAGTAATGAATGTATAAAGTAATGCTTTATACCTGTAGCTGCCATTAAATGGCTCATTTAATCAGCCTGCAGGATCTTGCTTTTTCTTAATGATTTTATTTTCTATCTCCTCCTGAAAAATGCTTTCCCTGGTAGTGTGTGTAGTTGAGATTTTACCTACCCCAGTGATATGTGTGCTGCAAGACTAAATATGGCAAGTAGCAGCAGTCAAACATCCTTTTTTCCCAAAGCAAGACGACATCTGCGTAGAAAATCACGGACATGTGTATGTGTACGGGACTAAAATAATCAGGCGACTGCTGAGTTTGGCGAAAAACGTGTAATTTTCTCAGAGGAGGACAGAGGGAGATGCCAACATAGCCGACCCGGACGGAAAATAAATATAACGTGTATATATAAAAATATAAATAAACAGAGTAGCACCTGTAAAATAGCAAATTACCCCAGGACTCCATGTAAATTTAATCCCATCCAAATAGGGCTTTTTACTGATTTTTATTATACACTGATTTATTTTAAGCAATGATGATTAGCCCTTTAACTCTCAAACTTCTGAGGGATGTCTGCCTTCAGGGTAAAAATGCACATCTCATTTTACTTAAATCTAGCAGGCCAAGAAATACTAGTTAGTTCCCATTAAGTAAGTTGGTTAGCAAGACGTGATCTCTACAGCCATGCCACATACCTACAGACCTTTTGTCTGCTCTCACACACATACATATGCACGCATACAAACATCCATTTAACCATGAGTGTAAATATATAACTGTAATGTGAAATGATGATATAATTTGATTGATCATTGATGTGCTGACATTCAGCATAACAGCAGTCATGTGATCTTGCTTAAGTCGCGTTGCAACCTTTGCCGGCTGTCCACTTGGTCACGCATTACTGCGGTTTGTTTTATTGTGCCATTTATAGGAAATAGCCGTTTGTTACGGTGAAATGCACAACGCACGGCTGTAGTTCATTCTGACATAAATAATGCTTCACATTAGCGTGCAAAGATAATGTGCCTTTCCTGGATTCTTTTATGAGCTTTAAAAGCCAGTCAAACAGTATTATACCCTCTAGAGCAGTTATTCTAATGGGAAGGTCACTACTTCACCCTTTTAATAACTCATGAAAGATTTATGCTCATTTCTATCCCTAATAAGCTTGACTTGCAATGTCCAGCATTTGTCTAAAGAGACAGTTTGCCTACAAATTAAAGAGGTGCCTTGGTGCATTTCCAGAATGTAGCAAGCTACAGCTTATACTGCATGTCTCATACTGCTGCCCTTAAACCACTTTTAGAAAATCATTTTAGCTAATCCTGTTCAATAAGGATTAGAAATTAAATGAACCCATTAAGTATCAAATAACCACTGATAGTCAGAGGTTGGCTTTTATATATTACTCTAGTTTAAACAGGATTAGTTGGACTCCTTGCCACTTTTAAAAAAAAAGTATTATTGACTTTTATCAGGGTCAGTGGTAATTCAGTGGTTACGGTGCAATGCTAGTGACCAGAAGGAGTTCCCAGGATTTTCAAAGATCTACTGTTCAGCCATAGGTTGAAATTGGTTGATTGATTTAAGGTTACAACAGGGGACTCTGTTTTGCTTTTGAAAGAGTCTGTTTCTTTTCATAAGATTTGCTAGATATGGTTATTACTAATGTTTTCAATTGTATTACTTGTTTTGCAGGTCTGGATGCCCGTGGCTTTCTGTTTGGGCCTCTTTTGGCCCAGAGATTGGGAATCGGCTTTGTCTTGGTCAGGAAGAAAGGGAAACTTCCTGGTCCCACAGTGTCTGTAGCGTACACACTTGAGTATGCCACGGTGAGGATCGCTACTCGGCTACTTGTTACTTGTCTGTCAGTTCTTTCAAAGAAGTTTTAATGTTAGATAGTATTGCTTTTTTGGTTTTCCTCTCCTGAAACAAGAATACATTGACCATTGTTCCTGCGTGCGCGCACACATTCAGGTACCTTCACAGAAAAAGACATTTCCTGATTGTGAAGAACATGATTAAAACCATTAACATGTAAGCCTTGCCAGTCATCAGAATCACACTGGCACAACAACCTGTCCAAGAGAAGAAATGGAAGCTGTACATGTCAAGATATGAAAACTTATCACAATGCTCCATACCTTGTGCCCAAAATTCAATATTCAAGAGACCACCATGCACCACCCTGAAGGATGGGGGAATGACCCTCTTCTAGTTGAGATATGAAACATCACAAGTACATCAGTAAATGTTCCATAGCTCCTTAAGTGCTCTTAAGAGAATGGCAGGTTGGGGATAACGTGGATGGATACCTCCTCCATGCAATATATAGTCAGGTCCATAAATATTTGGAAATCAACAAAGTTTGGTTACTTTAGCTATCTACCACAGTATATTGGAGTTGAAAATGAATATTAAACTGCAGACTGTCAGCTTTAATTTGACGGTATGTACATCCATATCACTTGAACAGTATGTGAATTACAGCACTTTCTTGGTCCCTTTTAAGGGACCAAAGCTATTTGGACTGTTTCCTGCTCAGCTTGTGGCCAGTTGTGTGTTATACCCTCATTATTTCACTTACAAGTAAGCAGGACTAGAGTTGTATTCAAGTGTGGCATTTGCATTTGGAATCTGTGGCTGCAGTCCAAAGAGCGGTCACTGCCAGTGAAGCAACCATCATTATGCAGAAAAATCAAAACAGAGACAACAAAAACATTAGGTGAATTCAATGATCAGTGGTAAATTTTTAAAAAGAATGAACACACTGGTTAGCTCAGGACCATGGAAAGCAACTGTAGTAGATGAACTACAATTCTTTCCCTGGTTAAGAACAACCCCTTCACAACAGTTGGCCACACCCTTCAGAAGGTAGGTGTACAGGTATGGCTGTGATTGTTTGTTCACATACTTTTGGCCATATAGTGTACCCTGAAATTAATGCCAAAAGTCTGTACTTTTGAGCTCATATTCACTATTTAATTTCAGCTCCAGCATTCTGATAAGACAGCTGAAATAACAATAACTTTGTCGATGTACAAATATTTATGGACCTGGCTGTACCTCTGACAAGAGACAGTATGGAAGCTTTAATTGTGGCAGCACAAGAACAAGCATTGGATCAATTGAAGTAGGGCTAAACCACACCAGACAGAACCCAAATTGTAGACAGTACAAAGAATCCCATGAGACAATCCTGTAAGAACCAGGCAGATGAACAACCAAGTGATGGGAAGAACCACTGAGAATGGTGGAAAACAACAAAGCTAAGATCTCATGGGACTGCCTGATCCAGAAGCTAATGTGAAAGGTTAAAATCTGAGGTAATGCCATTAGTGAGAAGAGCACCTGAAGCCACAAAGCTCAAGTCAGAATAGTAACAGATTCCAACACAGACGAGTATGTCTTAGGAACAGCAAAACCCTTAAAGTTCAGGCTGCTGCTAGGAGGCCAGTATCTGAGAAAAGATGGTCTGACAGGATTTTTTTTAATATACAGTACTATGGAAATATCTTTTGTCTTAATATTCGTCTGTCTTCACACAATTGACACATTCCATCAAGTCATCTGGTATATGACTGCGGTGTATACGGTGGGTATAAAAAGTCTACGCAGACCTGTTAAAATGGCAGGTGTTCTGTGATGTAAAAATTAAAGTCAAATGGTAAACTGAAGTGGTTAAGACGTTGGACTTCGGATCGGAAGGTTGAGAGTTCAAATCCCAGCACTACCAATCTGCCACTTAACCCTTGACCCTCAACTGCTCAGTTGTGTAAATGAGATAATTGTAAGTCGCTCTGGATAAGGGCGGCTGCCAAATGCCGTAAATGTAAACCAAGATAAATCATGTCAGAACTTTTTCCACCCTCACTGTGAAATTAAAAAGTGTACAAATTAAGTGGAAAAACAATCAGGAAAAAAAACACAAGAATAACCTGGTTGCATAAGTGTGCACACCCCTAAACTAATTCCTTGTTGATTATATTACACCACTAAGTCTTTTTGGCTAAGAGTCTATCGGCGTGGCACATCTTGACTTGGCAATATTTTCTCACTCTTTCTTGCAAAAACCTTCTAGATCCATCAAATTGTAAGGGCATCTTCCTTTTCATCTTTAGCTGATGGTTTTGCACTAAAATCGACTGGTATTTGTAGCTGTTCATGATTCCCTTCACCTTGATAAAAGCCCCAGTTCTGGCTGAAGGAAAGCATCCATAAAGCATGATGCTGCCACCACCATGCTTCACAGTGAGTGTTCTTTTGGTGATGCTTTTTTTTCCCCTAACAGCTGTCTCTTCAGAGCAAACGGTTTCAAAAGATTACAAGAATGGTGCAAAAAGCAGTGATTTGTAATACTCTGGACAAAAATGTGAGAGACCGTGAAATTGCATTGAAATTCAATATTTGTGTTCTCTTAGAACACACCACTTACTGGACTTTGTTTAGAATGAGCAACAGTAGCCGAAGGGCACTTCAGGTGCACGTGTTGTCAAAGGTACAACAAAGAAAATGCCTCTGCAGTGTGCAGACAGACTGGTAGGGGACAGGTTGCCTCGTGGGAAGAAGGGAAGAATGGAAAAAAATGGACAGAACCAAAGTCCATAGAGCCATCCTGTATGATCAGTACAGACTGGTGGTCGCTGTGTGATGGTTGAACTTTTTTTGTGTGCTCACAAATTAGTTGTTCCACATAATTGCTTAACACGAGTTTGTCCCATCCTGCAGCATTTTCACACTTATTGCACCACGTCACAAGGCATGTATCATTTCAGGAACATGACTACTAGTTTTCATTGCATCCGGCATCTTGTGGAGTCCATGCAGACGCAAAATTCTAGTAGGTTCTGTAGGCCAAGTAATGTGTAACATGCAAACTTTATAGGGGTATTTTATAAACTGGGTACTCAGTGTATGGATATATAAATACAGTCAAATCAACATCTGGCATAGTTCTCTCAAGTCATCCTCAACCAGCCACATCCATGTATACACTTCTCTAGAACATGGTACAACAGGCATATAAAAAGTGTCTATACATCAGACAAACTTTGTTGTTGTTCGGCTGCTCCCGTTAGGGGTCGCCACAGCGGATCATTGGTCCGCATATTTGATTTGGCACGGTTTTTACGCCAGATGCCCTTCCTGATGCAGCCCTCCCCCAATTTTACCTAGGCTTGGGATTGGCACTGGGAGTGCACTGTCTTGTGCAGCCCCGGTGGCTGGGGTCGGTTCCCTGGCCAGGTCCTCCAGGGACCCCCCCGTCAGACAGCCTAAGTTAAAAAGTACATATTGTCTGTGCAAGATGCCAGGAAAGTTCACCAAAGTTCTGACTGATAGACTTGCAGAGCGAGCATACAACTTACATACATCTGTATGTAAGAAAAGATTATTCTATGGAAAGGCAAAGCGGAAAGGATTACAGTACACTATAGACGATAAAGCATGGCACAATTGAACGATCAGTGAATATTTTGTTCACACGTGCCTGCACCAAAAGCTGGGAAGAAGTGTCTGTCTACAAGATTCTATAAAGCACAGTGACAGCTGCGTCATGGTCCAAAGGGCATTTTAGCCAATGATTTTATGGAATCTGGCCAAAACAATGGAAGAAATGCTGGGACAAATAAACTGATTCACATAATTCATAGTGCTGTATTAGTTGTACAGCTTGCAAAATAATAATGAATAACAAGACCTATACTCCAGTAATAAGAATACGAATGAATAATAACAATGAGGATCTACAGGATCAGAAGCTAAATGGCACAAATCAAATAAACAGTTCTATTTCAGCCCTTCTAATCACCGCGGGTGGTGTCTAACTCCTGGATATCTACACTGAGACCTTCAGTAAAGTCATAAATATCATCACTATGTAGAGGTACCTGAGCTAGTTGGATCAGTAATGATGTGCTCTATCGGCAAACATCTTTCCTTAACAAATTATTCACGTTCTGTGCTGCCACTGCAGTGTGTTTATTTAACAACCTTTTAAGAAACGTTTAAAAGACAATTCAAATGAAGCAGGTACATTGATTTGGATACACCATTGCCTCTTTATTCTTACATGATTGTGTATCGCAGGCCGAGGCAGAGATTCAGGCTGACGCGGTGCAGCCAGGACAGAAGGTTCTCATCATTGACGACCTGCTGGCTACTGGAGGTGTGTAGAGCTGCAACGATTGCTTGATCCATTCAGTAAACAAATCCACGTGTTGTTTCGTAAGAGACGCCGATGAAATCTTTACCTCACATCACAGAGAAGAGTTTCATATAGTGCTCGGTTAACTATAGCTAGCTATAGGTACTATGGGTAGCTATGCAACCCTTGAGGTATGTTTTCAGTACACAGACATCAAGCATAAAAATGTCCTGTGCTTTTGTCAGGGACTCTGTATGCGGCGTGTGAGCTGATGAAGAAGCAGAAGGCTCAGGTGCTGGGCTGCGTGGTGGTGATCGAGCTAAAGGACCTCCGTGGGGCAGAAAGACTCTCCGTCCCCGTCTTTTCTTTGTTACAGAACTGAGCGCATGTTCTCAACTCCACCAAGAGACATGAAGCATTCCACATTTACACAGCGCAATAAGTACTCGTGCAGATTCTTTTGAATCGTATTTTGTCTCTTTAATTTAAAGAAAACTCGAGCAAGTTTAATTAATTATCAATTAATTGAAGCAAATATGAGGATTGAACAGTCGGAGGTTTTATCCTTGTGCTGCAGCTATGCAGTTGCACTTGATTCTTAGTCAGTAAGAAAATAGGAAACAATATGTTCATATGTCAAATACCTAACAATCCTCATTCCCCTAGTTGGGATATGAACAGTAAGACATTTGCTGCAGTTATAGAACTGATTATGTTTTTAATTATATGCATATTGTTCATTCAGTTGTTTCATTGGGGCAGGTTTACAAATGAGCCTTTATATGTTTACAGTTTCTAAAGGATGAAACCATGCCTGTAAAGCCATTTCAAAAGACGGGATTTCACTTAAAGGAAAGGGTCCACCCTGAATGACTTGCATATTAATCTTTTCTAATTAACATTTCAAGAGTTTTTTGGTTAAATTCTGAGTTGTTAGTTTCAACTTATGTCAGTAACATGGTCTATTTTCACTTTGGATAAGAGTTTCCACATTTTTCAGTGAAGTTGTGTGTAAGTGGTTGCGGAAGCCAAACTAAAACTTGTCACCTGTAACTTGCACACAGCGCATTTGCATATAGTGCCACCCACAAAACTCCATAAAAGTTCAAGTGCATAAACAGCTCGGAGAATGAGATGAACGATCAGGGTAAAGTCTGAAAGACAGACAAAGAAGTTGACTCACTTTTAAGCCAGTAAAAATATTTAATAATAAGAAAGCGCTAAATGTTTATGCATTTGTTTATGACTTGTGCTATGCACAGGGAGACCAGTCCATCCTCCATTTATAGGGTGCCATTTCTTTTGTGTCACAGTTGAATGATTAGTTTTGTCCTGATCTATGCTTTTGTTTTTGGCGCTCTTTCTTTCTTTCTTTTAATTAATGCCGGTAATATAAAACAACTGGTTTTCACAACATGTTCTCGATGGTACTCCTAGTCCCTGACCGAGTGAACGAGCATGAGGATGTGTTTTTGATGCCGACGCACTTCTCTAAGTCACTGTAGATAAGGGCGTCTGCTAAATGCTGTAACTGCAATAGGAATAAGCAGTTTAAACTTGACAGTATATTCCATACATCAAAGTGCAGTAATCCATGCAAATTATGTGACTTGAAGTCAGTCATGTCAAGATTTACATTTGTTAGTCTTATGCGTAAATTTAAATACTCATGAGCAATTTATGAATAAATTCATTCGTTTCTAGTTGGATAAATGAGCCCAGCTGTCATTTGACTACCTACTGAGAGTGGTGGCAGCGAGCATTCATTTCTACCTGATGAGAGCAATGCAGCAGAGCTTTAGCCCTTTAATCTGTCCAGCTCTCTCACCTCCTCATCAATCAGTGCGTGCCATAGATCAGTCCTATAGCCGCAATGCAGTTTAGAGTCCAGTGTCTACTTCTGCATCGGATTTCTCACTAATACCATGTTGAACATCGCTGGAAAATGGTGCGAGAGAAGAAGTTCATGCTGTTTGATTTTTTTAGGAGCCAGTAGGGGTCCTTAACTCTCTTGTTTGAGATTGCTGTCCCCCCCACCACGCAATGCTGTATCTAGTTGTGGCATCTTTGGAAACTATTTTCACTGACTCAGTAAAAATAAACACATATTTTGCCTGAAATGTCAGTTACTTGATATTAATTGAACAGTTGTATAAAAGCAATTTCACATGAGCAAGAGTGCTGTCATGCTGAATGTAGGTACAGTTGTAGTAACTTGCGGCCTCGTGCCTACAGCCGCATCACAGCTGTCCAGATGCTCAATATAACGGCACTCTTGCTCGTGTGATGTTGCTTAAATAAACGCGTTTCAGGGTGGTTTCCTTTAATGACAGCAAGTGTGGAATGTACCAGGTAAGCTGCACATGCTGCACCAAGTATACCTGCCCTTCTATACCTGCTAGAGAAACAGCCAAAAAAAAAAAAAAAAAACCCACACAACTGAATGAGTAATTCCAATGATCAATAATGTATTATTGATTAAAAGACTTTGAGAACCATGTGTTCAAACTAGCTTGTTTATTGGACATTTATGCAGCTCAAGCCTCATCCCATGACCTGGGCTCAGTGTGCATCTCCCTAATACAAGCATTCATAAGCCCAAAATGCACAGCCGCCTTAATGTCAACAAAATGTTTCATTTCAAAGAAAAAAAAAATAAAATATTCACACAAACTTATATTCTGTTGTAAAAACCTGTCTCTCACAGACCATTGGAACATGAGGAGCTTTTACAGGAAGTCACATTCCAAAGTGTCAAGTCCAAAGATTAAAAACATGGAGTAAATTCCCAAAACTATTGCACATCACTCCAACAAGTCCAACATCCGGACGTTCTCAGCGTCTCTCCTCTTCTTTTATCTTCTGATTCAGTTTCTCCAAAACCAGGTTCATGTTAGTGTTCTTGTTCAGCTTGAGGTAAAAATCCTTTCTGATGGGATGCAGCGTGAGCCACTCTGGAACCAACTTCACCAGCAAACGAAGGTGTTTTTCCATTTCCCCTAAAAATAAAGCCTTATCTGTTAGTGAAACTTACACACAATTCATCAGAAGTTATACAGGTCAAGAAAACCAAATTGTTGTTAATAGCACCAATTTTCCCCATTTACTTAAATGTCACGAATGAATCTGTATGTTTAGTGTATCTTTATTGAAAGTAGTGCGAACATGCCTCTGCTACATTTGAGTAAGGCAGTTCATTGATGGCTATATAAATGCTTCATGGTAAAACAGTTTCTGCTTAAGACAGCCCAAGACTGTTGCATATGAATCTTTTTAGCTATAAATTTTATCTATGGAAGAGCAGCTTCTCTGTTGGAGGGGGTCACACACGCTCACCTGCACTGAGAGAGGAGCGATAGCTGGCGATAATGCGATTACAGGCCAGCTCCATGATCAAGGCCGGCTTCTTCTCGGCTACAAACACGTTTCTCAGAATCCTGGCCATCTCTGGCAGGCGTGACATCATCCCCAGACGCTCCTCCTGTTCAGGATCCCGCGTCATTGCTGCTTGCAGCTTCTGAGCCTCTTTAGCCCGGATCTGAGCGTGAAAGGAGAGGAAAGTTGAGACACTACTCAACATGGAAATGATACATCATCGGGTCTAAGGTGCGATATCAGAGAATTTGGCTATAAGACATGCTAAATGGTTGGAACAAAAGCAACCACGCCATTTTACAGAATTATACAGAGCGTGCAATTTTAAACGCCTACCCTCTCTAGCAGAGACTGCGACACTCCTTTGAGGGCACTGGGGGTCTGGATGGGCGTCGCAGTTGGTTTTACTGGTGTTTCACTCTCTTTTGAACATGCTGCCTCTGCTGTTTTTAAGGCCATGTTAGCCAAAGCCTTCTCCATCTGAAAGAGTCGGACATTTTAGCAAGCCACGCTTGACCTCCGTGTACAGGAGGTACACGAGCAGGAAAAACAGCAAAGGGCAAAAATCCTTCACATTAATTACGTATACACATATATGCAATTTCAAGATTTGTCACTCTTTTAATGTGGATAGGTGTACATGTTTGTAAATGAGTGATGAAACTTCAATCTAATGCCATAGTTTGTTTTTTCCTTGATATAATGATGAAATGTAATGGTTAATACATAAAGTATAAGCCAGGGATTAACACGCATGTTCTAGATGTCATGATGCGCACACACACACACATCTCTCTCCAGACTGCTGATGGTTCTGACGCCTCCTGCATTTACCTTAGGCGTCATGAGGGCGCGAGCTCTGTCCAGCACTTCCTGAGCGGTAGTGAGTTTCTCTGTCTGAGGAGGCTGAGGCAAGTCGCTGGGCAGGATGTTGGGCACCTGGTCTACATTGAATTTGGGGTGCCAGCGCGTTAGTTTCTCATCAGGGACCACTAAAGGGGGGTTCAACGAGGCTAAGAACACCTAGAGGACAGACCAGAGATATTGATATGCATTCAGTTTTTTTTTTATAAAAGCAGTCAAAGCATTCAGTATACACAGTATTATCAGTCAATTTTAAGATCCCCAGTTTATACTGTATTTAAAGTTAACCACCGTTAGTGAGGGGGGGAAAATTAAATAAGCACCTAAACCTTTCCATGTAAGGACTTTGCTCCCTTTGGCTTAGTTCACACAGCAAAACTACTTTTCAGTTTTTCTAGCGTTCTTTAATTTACACACAGCTTTATTATACTTGATGAAGTGCTGTACAAACGGTGCTAACCTTGTGGTGTCCCTTCACGATTTCAACCAGGTTCTGCTGAAACACGCGTCTTCTCTCCAGCAGACGAGTAGCAGACAGGATGGGCCGGGTGCCATTTGTTTCTGCGGTAAACCAAAAGCTCGAGTGAGATTCATCATATATGCAATAGAGCCGCTCTAAAACACGTTTAAAAGCGAACAGTAGGAGGTAGTCACCTTCTTCGATGAGCGGCTCCACAGTAAGTTGGTAGGTGGATTTCTTCACTGTAGCGCTGAACGTCGGGATGTTTTTCTCCTGCCTTACGGTGTAGGCAGATGGGTACACCGTCTTAATCTGCCCTATGTGAGACTCTTCAAAGCGCCTGAAGATAAGATTCATCTTATTAATTAATTAATTAACCTTTCACTCTTGAATTCTCAAATCTGATTGGTTAGAAGGAATTGACTAATTTTTTTTATAACAGCAGTTCTGACAGGAGTGCCGGCTACAGGTTCATACTAACGCACTCATTCCAATACATTATCCTTTCTATAGAAACGACTCGTTCACAGGAACATGTATGGTGAGCGCTCCATGTTGTTTAAGACTAATAATAAAGGACCAGATTGTCCACTTTCCACATTCGCCAATATAACAATCTGAGGTTGGAGCATGTCTAGGTAGGGAGCATTTTTGACAGCATTTACCACATTCTGGGAAAGAAAAAAAAAAAAAAAAAAAATAGCTAACAAACACCCAAAACTGACTTGTGCTGTTCTAATGGGCATAATTTCATAACTATTTCATTGTAGCCTGTAAAAAATTGCTGGCACTGAAATGGAGAGCAGGAGTGTTGAAAAAGACCTAATATTCCCTTTAAAACATACTAAATGAAAAGCCATTCTTACTTGTGCATCATGTCTTGGACTCCTTGTTTGACTTTGGCGAAGGTGACCGTTTCCGAGCGGTTGAAGAGCATGCCGACGATGGTGTCCATACTGCGGAACATTTCTGCCAAAACCTTGTATTTGAAGGGCAGGGTGAGGCCGGGGGGAACGTCCTGAGCGAGCGTGTGGTAGCGCTGATAAGCAGGAAGCTTCTCACTGAAATGGGAAAAGCACCAGAAAAGTATAAACAATAAAGTGAGAAAAATATGACATGGTTCGGTGAATGATCCAACAGCATGAGGTATACTGGTTATTTTGTACTCCTCATTTAAGTGTGTTTGTTTTAAGGACTGGAAAAGAGGAAAACGGGTTTGGGAAACAGTGGTCTAAGCAGGATTGTGGCTTGTAGCGTTCAGGGATGAATGCTCTACATTTTACGCCATCATCTGAGCAAAGAAATCCACTCTGTAGCAGGGACAGCAGTTGCACACAAACCAGGTGCATAATGCGATGACTGTACATGCCCGAACATGTGATTGTAAAGTCTTACCCTTCATCCACTTTGTGGTCTTGTGGCTGCTCCTCTCTGCTTCTCTCCTCCTCCTCGACCACTCTCTGCTCCTTCTTCTGCTGTGCTTTGGCTGAGAGCTCCCTGGCGCTGTCCAGTCGGGCTCTGAGCTCAGCGAGAGCAGACACGGGTGCCGGGGTTGGCGAGCTCACCGCCTCAGCCTGTCCTTTCAGCTTCTGCAGCCGAGCCTTCAGAGAAGCCACATCCTCACTGGAGAACGTTTTCTGGAAGATGTCAGAGACACAGCGGCTGATCAGGACAAATTATTGGACTGAAGAAGAAAACCTCAGGGTTAAAGCAGATTCTCGGCAGCGTACCTTGTTCGTGGTAGGCTGCTTGGCACTGCTCACCTTGTTCACAGGTGAGCCTTTCGACTGGTGTTCGACTACACCATTTGAATCTTTATGGGTGGGTGTACTGGCCGGTGCCTGCATGCAATCACCACAAGCGTGATCAGTGCGGTTTCCGATCATCTTCTGATCATTTACACTAGGTATTTACTCACTCTGCGCGAGCTCTCTCACATTAATGTGCTAATATGGTGTTCTGGTTAAAGAGGTGAAGTGCTGGAGTGTGAAGAGAGTACTTACTGAATACTAACACAAGTGCACGACAATAGCTAGAAAATAAGCATATCTAAATCCTGGTAGCACATCTGACTAACATCAGCACATACTGTGGAGCCTTTTGAGCTAAAAATTCAGAAACCTCAGACCAAAATGTGAGGCATGTCTGAGCTAAAGGTTCATTCAGTTTTTAAAAGTATTTATTGTTTAATAAACCAGTGGGAGCTACTTAATATGAAGGTGACACTTTTACCTAGTAACACTTGAGTTTTACATGACTGTCATGCATTAACATGAGAAGTTTTAATTTTAAAGAGAGATTACTGCAAACTTGTTTATTTGCCCAGACGTTATTGTTGTTAGCGAGGTGCTAATTCAGCAGGCCAAAATATCACGATACTACAGAGTATCGCTGAAGAAACAAATCCCGTCCCCGGTTACATTTTAGATCGAATAAATATTGTAGTATAAATTTAATAAATAAAATAGTATAAACATTCGACGTAGTAGAAAATAATGTTCTCTTGAGTGAATGAAATGGTTGTAGTTGTAACAAGAAAGAATGTAAAGTTTATTAAACAATGGAAGAGAAGTTAGGGTTAGCATTAGCACGCGCTGCTAGCAGCGACGCTGTCCATGTAAACAGAGATTTAAAGCTACCTTCTCGGTTTGCTCGTGTTTGGAGAGCACGAGTTTCTTTCTCGCAGTCCTCTTCCCAGCCTCCACGCTCTTAGCCGTGTTCTCCTCCCTCATCGCTGAGCCCCGGAGCCGCTTTTTAGCCGTGCTGTGCTGCTCCGTGGCGGAGGAAAACACGGCCGAGCACAGATCAAACTCCGCCTCAGCAGAAGTTCTCTTCGGGGTTCGGGGACTCTCGGGCGGCGCGGGTTTCTCCGTCCTGCCCTCCGCATGATCAGGCGCAGATACAGCCTCGTCGATCACCCTGAGGAACTCCTCCTGGACGGCTGTGAGCGGCTCGCTGTGCTCCTGGACGGCTGTGAGCGGCTTGTGTGCAGAGCGGCTGCTCCTCTGCGCCCTCGCTCTGGACGGCTTCGCCTCCACCACCCGGTCCTCAGCGCTTGGTTTCTGGGATTTCGATCTCAAGGATCGATCAACACCTGCTCTCTTCGACTGTGAGAAATAATCAGTGACTCGAGCTTGAGCCATGCTTGCAAACCAAAATGAAAGGTTAACCCTTGCTGTTAATGAAACCTGCTTAAAACCGCAGAGAAACCGTAAGAAGTAAAGCTCCTGCTCTGAACCAGCTTTAACCCCCGCGCGCGCCTCCTCTATAAACTTTCCCGCGAAATGGTACCACGTGACCCTTGTAGGCGGGTCCTATTGCGTGGCGCCCTCGCTTCAAGCACTCCAATTGGTTATCTCATTGATCAAACAACGTGAGCGTGTATGTGATTGGACGTGAGGTCAACGTGGCGAAGTGAATACCAAATGGTTTCCTGTTGAATCTGTTTTATACCCTATGTAGTGCGCTTATATAGAAAGTAAGAAGACATTTGAGATTCAACCCACATTTTTTTGTTCATTTAACTAAAGATAACATTAAACAAACCATACAAAGCAGTAAAATTGTAACTTATTGTAACTCACGATAGTGCCTACCTGTGCATGTATATCTAAAATCTATTTGCAAATGAAAAAGGTGTGAAATACTGTAAGTATCAGTAACAGTTCTGTAACTGCTCTCACAGACAGTATATAAAGTCTGACTGCAATACAAACACCAGCGCTTTATATCACCGTCCACTTTATTAGGAACACCTGTACACCTGCACATACATGCAGTTATCCAATCAGCCAATCATGTGACAGCAGAGCAATGCAAAAAGATCATACAGAAACAGGTCAAGAGCTTCAGTTAATGTTCACATCACACATCAGAATGGGGTGAAAAAGGGTGATCTCTGTGACTTTAACTGTGGCATGATTGTTTTTACCAGATGGGCTGGTGTGAGCATTTCAGAAACTGCTGATCTCCTGGGATTTTCACACACAACAGTCTTTAGAGTTTACTTAGAATGGTGCGAAAAACAAAAAACATCCTGTGAGCAGAGGGTCTGCAGGATGAAACACCATGTTGAGGTGAGAGGTCAGGAGAGAATGACCAGACCGGTCTGAGCTGCCAGGAAGTCTATAGTAACTCAGATAATCATTCTTTACAACGATGGTGAGCAGAAAAGCATCCCAGTATGCACAAAACATCAAACTTTGAGGTGGATGGACTACAACAGCAGACGATCACATCAGGTTCCACTCCTGTCAGCCAAGAACAGGAATCTGAGGCTATCATGGGCACAGACTCATGGAAACTGGACAGTTGAAGACTAGGAAAAAAGGAATCACTGTCTTTTTCTACTCTTCAACTGTCTTGATGTGGTCTTCTGCTGTTGTAGTCCATCCACTTCAAGGTCTCATGTACTGTGTGTTCTGAGATGCTTTTCTGCTCACCACGGTTGTAAAGAGTGATTATTTGAGTTACTGTAGAGTTCCTGTCAGCTCAAACCAGTCTGGTCATTCTCCTCTGATCTCTCTCATCAACAAGGTGTTTCAGCCTGCAGACACTCTGCTCACCGGATGTTTTTTGTTTTTCGCACCATTCTCAGTAAACTCTAGAGACTGTTGTGTGTAAAATTCCCAGGAGATCAGCAGTTTCTGAAATACTCACACCAGCCCACCTGGTACCAACATCCATGCCACAGTTAAAGACACAGTTTGATGTAAACAGTAACTGAAGCTCTTGACCTGTATCTGCATGATTGGCTGATTAGATAACGGCATGAATGTCTAGGTGTACCGGTGTTCCTATTAAAGTGGACGGTGAGTGTATATTATATTGAACATACACAGTACATATTTCACCACCAGGGGACGCCACTACACCACGATAAATAATATGACATGAGTTTAATAAAACACACTATGACTATGAAGTTTTGGAGGAAAGTGTTGCAGGAGTTTAAGAACACGTTCAACCGCGGAATCATTAAACAGCATCTGTGTTTCATCCGGAACTAGACGGACAGACGCAGTTTGTAAATGAACTGAGCAAACATAAAGCTTGTTTACATGTGAAGTCACACACCTTTTAGCTGTCATCTTGCATTAGGAATCATTATGGAAATTATGGAAAGGTTAATGATATGAAAGGATATGTTTTATACTGCAGAAACATTGACAAATTAATTTAAAGTTTACTTAAAACTCAAATTAAAATATATTAAGGCTTTTAACTTTCCCTAGTTTTTTTTTTTTAACAGCTGGGCCTAAAAGAAAATGTGAAAAATGTCTTCTTTTACTTCTCCAGTCCACGACTGCGCTAAACTGCATGGAGCGGAATAACACTGACTTTCAGGACGCATTATTTACTGCTGTAGTATATGGTGCTGGGACGTAGCCATGGTGACGAAGCTTATGACTCACTGATTCGATTCGTTCTAATGAATCTGTTTGAGTGAGTTCAGCGAAGTGAGCTTTGATTCTTTTGCCTTATCGTTTAGAAAAATACCCAGAATTATACCATAGGCTACAATTCCAACCAAGTGACACTTTCTGATCCATTTTTCTACACAATAACACGATTTTTGTTGTTAAAGCAAAACCTTAACAGTAACATTCACTGTAAATATAGTGAATGTAACTTCAATGATACAAGGGGCTCATTATTTCCAGACTTGATGTTTAGTAACTTTTCTAGAGAGTGCCATCATACTGTCTAAAAGTCAATTACGACAGGCATTATAGTAGAAAGTAAGTCATTAGCGTTAAACCTTGATAAAGAGTCGCGAGTCGATTCCTAAAACCGATTCAATTAAAAGAGTCGTTCGAACAGAAATGATTCGCTCGCGAGACTCCACGTTTTTGAGCTCGGAGTTGAGTTAAGCCGCAGCGGCGCTAACTTAAGCGTGAGCAACTGAGATAAAGGGCACTGTACACCTTCTTACAACTTCCCTATGGAGTTTTTTTTTTCTCTTTTTTACCGCTGGAGAGCTTTGTTTTTGTGACAAAACTGACTTAAATTTCAGTTCCAGTCAAACGTTTAGTTGTTTGAGAAGGAAAGAAAGCTGAAGAAAGTTTGAGCGAGAGTGGCGCTGGGGAATGACTCATTTCTCCCTCAGAGACCTGAAGCGAAGGAGAGGAAAGCAAAGTGACCTGAGCCTTGAGAGTGCTTTTCACTCACAAACTCTCAGTTGGGATTATTTTCTGGACGTTTTTGGAGACTTTCCACTCATTCCACGCTTTATGGACGTCTGACAGGTGGTGGGGTGGTTAAATCAGTTGAAGAGGACTATGAGGATGTAGGCTGGAGAGCAGGAGGGATATGAGATATGGGATATGGGATATGGCATGGTGACTGTGAGACAGTATGAGTACTGATCTGGGTTCTTGTCTGTGTCCTGGTTGGAGGAGTGTACACCCCTGTAGGCTCTGATGGAGCTGCAGGCGATCTGTGGCCTGCTCTACTGCTTTCTGCTGCCCACTGTACTGCTGGCAGGTAATGTGACATGCCTTAAACTCATCTCCTACATCAACTTCATTTGCATGATTAATTCTTAATAGCAGCAGGTTGGGGATGATGTGCTCAGGACCCTTTTAGGTGTAGAACAACGACAAATCACCAGACTGAAATTTCTCCAGAATCACAAACGGGCAGACTTTATTTATAAGCCTCGCTGACACTGTAGGTTCTCAACCTAATGCGGAGTCTGCAGAACATCTACAGTATTACACAGGTAACGCTGTAGACACACCTGAACAGGTAACCATGATGCTGGAAGATGGGACTATGGATTTGTTTGTGGTTCTGGATTGAAAACGTGCATCACATGCAATCATTTTTTATTTCCCAACAGTGTTCTTGGACAGGTTTGAAAAGTCTAAAAGTGTAGAAATTGAAGGTACTCATTTCCAGAGCAGTGTGGAAATTCAGAAAAAAAAAAGTCTGAACTAACTCTAAAGTTAGTTGTTTTTAGACTTTCCTTTATTTTCAGCGCAAACACTGTTTTTCCACCCTCATTTTCCTCATAGACTCACTCTCTATAGGGGAAAAAACAAGCAATTGAATGTAGAAAGCTGGAAGGAGAAAAAACAACAACAAACAAACGCAAACTGGGAAAGCTCTAGCAAGTCGAAGAACCCTGCCCAAGCTTCAGTGTAAATAAAGTACCATAAACATGGCC
The DNA here is from genome assembly GCA_037576825.1 of Pangasius krempfi. Classification (NCBI taxonomy): domain Eukaryota; kingdom Metazoa; phylum Chordata; class Actinopteri; order Siluriformes; family Pangasiidae; genus Pangasius; species Pangasius krempfi. The sequence continues at coordinate 11,644,474 of CM074998.1, forward strand.
CTTGTAGTCCAATAATCCCTCTGAAGTGAGTTTTAAAGCTACATGATATCGTCTAGACCCTCGTAGTAAAGGTAACAAAGTCACACCTTTAAAACGTAACCTCTGTTAGAAGTTCTTGAAGCCTGAAACATAGTTTTTACTCATTTTATATACAGTAGATATGGAATATACTTACAAAATTTTCTTGATGTCCATGTGTTTAATGTTTACGTTGTTTGTACCATTTATATGACACATTTTGTGCATATTAAAATGAATGTTTTTTTAAAATTCACTCCATGTTCACGGTTATTGATTGCGAGACTCACAAAACGATTGTCAGTGATTGATCAGGAGTATATGTTATATATAAATAAGTGAATAGAAATATAAATTTTTATAAGCACATAAAAATGCGTGCCCTTGTTGTGCTACTGCTTAACAGGTGATGTATCATGCAGCTCTACCACTAAATGAGCTTGATTAATGATCCAGTGCTTCCACTCTGCGTCGCCTTGTTAACAGTTTCTGAACGTGAGAACTGACGCGTGTGCAGATTAAATCATGGCTGTTAAAGAGCGTTTAAAGCTATTTTGTTTTAAGTCGAACAAGTTTTCAGTGAAGTGGAACGCAGCGGAGGAACCAGTTTGATCAAATCATGTTGCAGTTTGATCATCAGACGCCTTCTAGGTTGCTGGGAGGCACGACTTCATAAGCAGTCAGTTAAAGCCATTAATTATGCAAATGAAGTTTTACATGAGGCTGCATGGTGTATTGTTTTTTTTTTAATGACATTGCCAGTCGGGGCTTCAAGCCCCAGCGCTGTCAAGCTGCTGCTGTTTGGCCCTCGAGCAAGGCCCTTAACCACACCTGCTCCAGGGGCACCGTATCACGTCTGACCCTGCGCTCCGACCCCAGCCTCCTAACAAACTGCGATATGCGAAAAACTGCATTTCATTGGCTCCGTGCTCGCACTCTGCACAATGACAATAAGGTTGAATCTAATCTAATCTAATCTAATCTAATCTACACCTGGTTGCAGGTGATTGTGTTACTGTGAGTCTTGTACGCTGTGGTAGAAGTGTGTATCTTGGTGTGACTAAATGTAGTTAGAAAAAACAGCATGAAAAATCTTCTTCCATTTCTTTACCTGCTGTAATTAAAAGCTCTAAAACCAGTAAAAAAAAAACAGTAAAAAAACCAGTAAAAAACCAGTAAAATTTTTTTTTTTTTTCAGTAAGGTTTAATATGTGTATCAGCATCACAACTATTTTTTTAACATGAGCTTTATTACCTTTAGGATCTTCATCTTCTGTATAGTTACTCATTTTATCAGCCTTAATCTTTATAACAGGTTAGATGGCGTACACGGCTCAGTGGAAGTCGGTGAGGTGACAGGGATGAGCCTAGAGCTGCGGATCATAAAGCAAGGTCCGGTTACGACAGCGGTTCCGGACACATTAAACGTGGAGATTATTTGCAGCTGCTATTGTTAGAGAGTTATAGAGTTTGTAAATTATTACATGCCAAAATTGTCTGGACGCTGGAATTAAACGGGATTAAAGTACCGCCATTGACACTAATGTACTAAAGCTTAAAAATTTTTAAAAAACAATGATAATATTGTCAGCTTGAGTCTAACCGCAACTAGGAAAAATGTGGATTATATGATACAAAATGTTTTAAGCGTACATTTCACGTGTAAGGGATGATTTTAAAATGAAAAAGCTCTAATGGCTCCAATAAATAATAACTATGATTTGCCTAATGCGTCTAATATTTGAGCTATACTGTTAAACTATTCATACAAATTAATACTAATTATACAAATAATCCTGAGTAAAGTCTGGGCACTTAAAGTCACCCCTGAGTGCAAAAAGTTTTTCTTTTGTCCAAGGGGACAAGCGAAAGGTTACAAAATGCATTTACTCCACTGGCTATGAAACATTTATCTTTATTTTACACTACGCTTTGCTCTGTCGTGCCTTTTATTGTTTGATCTGAATATTTCTGCACATCAGCTGTTTCTCGGGATTAACTGGCCGGTTGATTGCTGTTGCAGGGATTGTGTGCATCATCCCGTCCGACCTCAGCCGCCGCCGCTGGCCGTTTCTGTCCGGCACATGCGAGCATTTTGCTTTTGGATTCCTGTAGAAGAGAAAACCGTTTCTGTCAAGGCTTTACAGAGTTCAGCCCGGGAGCTCGTACAGTTTAGTCTAACAGTCACATTTTCCACATTCTAGTCCAATTTTCTCCTTTTAACCAGCATTTTTGTCTCTGGGTAAAAGGCATCCATTAAAGCAGGGTGCAAAAGCAAGCAGAATACTGAGGATTTATTCTTTTTTTTTTTTTTTTTTTTTTTTAAATTTAATTTTATTTATTTATTTATTTATTTTTTAAGAAAACATGCCCTGTTAATTTTCTCACTATGCTAATTAGAGAATGATGTGGTCAGGGTTAGTTGGTTCCTCCTCATGTTTTTCCACAGTTATTCAGCAGCTGTCCAGATTCATCAGGCGTTTTTTTTTTTTTTTTTTTAAATAAAGGCTGAGTGCCAGGCTTCCTCTCAGGCTAATGTTAGAGTGGGGCGAAGCACGGCACTCACCATCTCTCCCCTGGCACAGTGCCGTACTGTAGCCCTGTTGCTCGTCTCTTAAGCCCTGGTTTTGGTGTATGAGTATCAGTTCTACACTCCTGTTATCACACTGAGCAGACACACTGCTGTGAGCTGTTTGCATTATCACCAGTGTAACCCTGAAGAAGTCAATGAGGCTATTAACACAAAGCACATGGAGCCACGGCGTCTGGGGCTCTTTTCTTTTTCTCCCCGTTCCTGCTCCCAAGTCTGCTCCTTTTCCTCCAAACCGCTGTCTCTTCGTTCACCGTGACATTGCTCCGGTCACGTCTCGTTCTGAACCCGCAGCTTAAATTGTGCAGGTTTAACTCAACCCACGGCCTGGGCCGCTGACAGGAAGTTGGGTGGAACACGCGCGTGGCTTCTGTTGTCACATGGGCATCGTGTGACTTGCAGGAAACCGAAGAAGCCTCGAGACATGCAGACGAGCTCTGCGTTCACAAACACGCGCACTGGTGTAAGCTCAGCCTGTAGATAATGCCTCTCTGCAGTGCAGCTCTCACACTTGCAGCACAGGGGACCAAAGTGTGCTTTATGGTCTGTTAGAAATCAGAGCAAATCCATCACAGTTCTGACTGACAGCAAGCTTTGAACTGAGTGACAAATATCATTCATGTCACAACAGAATGAACCCTCCCCCCCCAAATGTCTTCTACACAATTACTTTTACAAGTAAGTAATAAAAACATATCAACTATTACACTGTCAAGGCCAAGAGGTAGTGTTCAGAGCTGGAGCTGGTCTGCATTGCTTCAGCTTTCGGATGAAGTTTCTTCAGGATTTATGCTAACATGACAGAATAAAGGTTTGAATGCTTCAGCAACGACAAGGAACCTAGTTAATGTGTAGCATTCCAGATAACTAAGGCACTTTTTTAGCTCACATGACCAACTTAAATGCAGTTTACCTTTGAGCAGAGGAACGAGACTATATCGCAGATACAAACCAAAAGCTGACATTTAAAAAAAAAATTCTTTTGTTTTTGTAAATTGGCAGATAACAGGTAGAAACCAGCACCTTCACTTTGTCCCAAAGTGTGTCCTTTGTCCATTTGTGAAGCTTCAGGTTCAATCTGTGATGTTTCAAAGGTACTGGTGTGGCTGCTAATGCGCAGATTAGTATAGCAGTGATTGCAGCGACTTGATTTTTAAAAAATGACTTGCTTCATAGTCGTGTTTTAAGCTCCTCACAGAGCTCTAGTCCCCTGAACGGTATCGCAGGACTCTGAGAAGGACACCTGCCAGATGTCTCCTGTGTCCTCATGCTGGGACAGGAGCACAAGCGCCGCCCAAAATGGTGCCTACCTAGGCAGCCTGACGAGGGCGAGTGATGGAATCGTAGTGTCCATGATAACAGTGCTGTGTGTTGAACATCACCGTGCAACGCGTAACTGATTAACGGCGCGTCTAAAAAGTGTGTCGTTGGCCTTTGTTTTGTGCGAATAATATCCTTTGTCAGTAGTGACAAAAGAGAACGGGGTTGTGTTTTTTTTTTTTTTTTCCCCTGGTGTAATGAGTGTAATGGTATTGTTACCATATCATGTTCTCTCCTGCTTGACATATTTCACAGCTGACAAGTTCTCTTTCACAGAGAAGGAGCCGACATGCTGCTTGCACTCACCCGGTTTGTTTGTTGTTCCAGCTGTGTCGGGCCGTGCAGTGTGCAGTTAAGGAAGTGACCTGGCTCTTTGTTGGAACCACAGCGTCACTGAGTTTAGTGTGAGGCTGGAAAGTGTGCATCACTGAGGGAGTGAAACACTCCAGGAGGAACTTCAGCTAGTCTCGCTCTCCCTCTCTCTCTCTCTCTCTCTCTCTCTCTCCCCCTCATATATACACACAACACACCGGACTTGAGGCATCCCAAGTATTTTTAGGGCTGCATGTATGACACCACCTGAAAAGCTGTAGTTCAGGAGAAAGGCCGGGAGGATTATTAAAGCAAGGGATCCACACCGCAGCGCTTAAACTCTCGTTCTTCAGGGAACTGCTGTGCACTTCAGTGAGAAACGTAGAAATCTGCACAAGGTCCTCTGTTAGATAGTGCTTTGCTTTGCTTTGCTTGCCCAGTTGATGTATCTGTATCTGATAAAGTGTTACTCAGAAGAGACATGCTTCTAAACCAACCCCAGCTCACGCATTAGCTTCTGTGCTCTTCTCTGCTCCATCTAGCAGAATTCTTTGGTTTGTCTGTTAGAGAGCTGTGAAGGAGTCTACCACCAAGGGTTTAAGAACAGAACCCCGTCAGGAATGCAAGAACCGTCAACCAACCTGTTGTCAAGATAACGGCTTACCTTCTATCAGAGTTTACAAAATCACCACGGTATGACGAGTAAGGAGTAAACACAACACGGTGTGCTGGTGCTGCGCCAAACAGCACGTTCCGAAGTCTCTTATTTCTCATATACTGTATGTATTTATTATTATTATTTTTTTTTTACATTATTTTTTTCCACGATCTTGTGGAACGTCCATGTCACAAGTCAATCCCTAATATCACTTCTGTTATAGCAGCGATAAACAGTCATTCCGTCACCAGCCTTTTCTCTTTCATTCATCATGAAAACTTTTCCGTGTCAGGAAAATTTACTTAGGGTTTGATCTCTGACTGTTACAAAGCGCTGACACTGGAGACTCCTTCCAAAAGTGCTAAGCATCTCATCACAGAAAACTTCAGCATATCAACAGCTTGTTTTCTTTTTTAAATTAATTTATTTATTTTTGAACTAATTTATATGGAGCGTCCGCCATACGAGTATCTGTGTAAGGTGTTACTACTGAAATGATAACGTATTAGAACGAGCACGTTAATAATAAACCTTGTAGCCAGAACATCGACCGAGCTGCTGTTATAGAAAATCTTCGGACCAATCAGAGTGGAGAATTCAGCAGCGCTGTGGTGCAGTAGAAACAGCTAAACATAATTTTTCAGTCAAAGTGGGAGTTGTGTTCACTAACTTCTCTAGATTCATTGTCTGTTAAAACAGAGTTATGAGATGGACAGTATTTAAAAAAAAAAAAAAAACATCTGATAAACACAACACTAAACTAAATTGCGTCATCCTTATGAATGGAATGTAGCGTGAGCAGCAATATTTTGTCCATAAAAACTGTGTTGTGTGTGTGTGTGTTAAGTTGTAAATATTAAGATATATGCTGTAACAGATTATTAGGACATGTCTATAATGTGGATTGTTTGTTTGTTGAGACTCTCTGAAATCCCTACATTGAGCTGTATGTAAAATATGTAAAAACCCTCAGTTTTTGAAAATAAACTCTATAGACGAACAGATGTTCAGTTCAGTGTTTCAGCGGCGAACAGATGTGTAGGAAAGCTGGCGCTACTGCGCTGGTCTCGCACTGATGAATCTGATCGTGGTCTCTCCAGCTGTGACATGTCGCCGAAACATCTGCATCCTGTCAAAATCCTGACAGCCGGCCTCAGCCTAATGAAACCTGTGAACTAGAGAACTGCTCCAAACACACGGCACGTCCCAGAATCCACCCAGTGCCTCGATTGTTGTTTTTTTTTTTTTTTTTTTTTTTTTTTTTGTTTCTTTCTTCCTTTAAAGTATCTCTGCTAACGTGATCAGGTAAGTGAGGAATAGTTCCGCTCGGAGGCGTTCAGACTTGCGAGGAGATTTAGGGATCCACGAGTAAGAACACGTCGTTGCCAGAGATTATGAGCTTGAAGGCTTACATTTTTTTGGGTAGGAGTTTAACAAGCCCGTGTCGCTGGATTCCCGTAACTGGAAATCAAACTGAAAGCGACGTTTTTGCGAGCTCGTGATGGGAATACATAAATAGTGCAGACATTTAATCCTGGTTTATATACTTGCCTTTTTGCGGATCTCTATCTCAATGCAGAGAAGGGGTTTGTCAGAATGACACCTGGGCTTTTAGCGATCCTAGAGCAGGATTTTTACTCCTTAACGAATTCAAGACTGGATGCCTTTTACGTCTTTTACGTCTCTCGCAGTGCCGCTCAGCACCAATTTGCTGTCGCTCCAGTGCAGGCTTATGATGAGCACTCCGAGATAGCGGACGGAGAGGAGGTCTGAGAGTGGCGTCAAACTGAAAATGGCATTTTAGCTCAAGATAGTTAGTTAGCTAAAGTGTTTTACCTAAAGTGTTGAACTTTTGGCGATGGTTTGTTAGTGAAAAATAAACTGTGCGTTTCAGTGTCTGGAATCTGGAACTGCAGGGCTGCAGGAATACCAAATCGCATTATTTGCCCATGGTTTGATATGGCATTATAATGTTGTATAGTAAGAATTAGTATTGGCAGATAGTGTGGTGTGTGAGCGATGTGATCCTGAGCTCGGGTTACTGCCTGTCTGCGCTCTCCCCATGTCTCCGTGTCGGTTCCTCCAGGTCCTCTGGTTTCCTCTCTCCTCCCACAAACGTACCAGGTGGACTGGCATCTCTGAATTTGCCCCTAGGTGTGACTGAGAGTGTAAATCTGTGTGCGTCCAATCCAAGGTGTGCATTCCTGCCTCACACCCAGTGTTTCCGGGACAGGCTCGGGATCCAACACGACCCTGAATAGTAACTGGCAGCTCTGAAATTCAGGGTGCTTAGAAAAGTCCTCCGTTCTCTATACACATGATATCCACAGCCACGCTCGTCTTTGACTCCTGAAAAACCCCACACTGTCATCTATCAGAGCCCTGAAGTAAAGAGCAGCGGCCCTCAGCATTATCACATCCACTACTTCTTCACACAAGATGTTTATGTAGTGTTCCCTTTTCTATCCTCGGGTAGAAACTTTCTTGTTAAAGGCAAGTATGAAGTCATACACCCACGTACCCGCTTGCGCAAGACGCCCTCACGTCTTTACAGATACACGGGTGCAGAAGTAAAACCAGGCCTTTACCAGCATAACCGCTGTTTCCCAATAACAACAACGGACTTGTGCAAGAGCACAAGAACAGAAAGCAAAAGTTTGCCCCCCCCGCATAGGTTTTGAATAGGGAAATGGAAGCACTGTTTTACATTTGTTTTTCTTCAAAAAAAAAAAAAAAAAGAGTTCTGCGATTAACAGTGAAATGTGGGTGTATCCTGCAATATGACAACATTCCAAAACTCAAGGAAGAAATAGTCTGAAATGCGGGTTTGGCATGAATTTTAGTTACTTGTGATAATGAAGGAACATCTGAAAAATCTAACACACATAATGTCTTGGTGCTATGAATTTCAGTTCTTTGTCCTCTGCTTTGTACTCTGTACTAAGGGTATGCAAACTTTTGCTCTCAGCTGTATCACATATTCAAATACTGCATTACTGTTTCATTCTTCATTGATACATTCTTCAGTCCAGAGGAGCTGCCTATTATTAATGTGCCATCACGCTGAACTTTTGGCCTGCTGTTTTTTTTTTGTTTTTTTAAAACAAAAATTTTTATTGCTTGCCGCACATCTGGAGAGAGAACATGGTACCTCTACAGTCTCTCTAAAATCACATCTGTCAGAACCAACATACCAGCAAGATGCACGGAACAACACACAAATTCTCTGTAATGACTGCAAGAACTTGAAATGGTTTAATGTGTCCAAAGATTTGGAATGAGTTTCAATTAAAAAAAAAAAATAAAAAATTTAGCATTTCAGGAGTTTCAATTATAAAGTACAGGATATATAAGATATACACATATATACATAAACATATACACATATATGTTTATATACATAACCTATATACATTAGCTAGGGTTTTTGTAATGAAACTAGTTTTTTTTTTCCCCCTCTCTGCCTGCTAGGGTTGTTAGCACATCTGGTTTGTACATCTTTAGTGGATTTTGTTCTTGTATTTATTGCTGTGCTTATTTTGCAGATTTGTCTTTTTTCCAAACCTGTGATACACCATCCATTAGAAATTCAGACAGCATGTAGTTCAGTGCCTTGTTTTGAATGCGTTTCATTTGATTTCTTTATTAAAGGTAGGCGATTATCGTGATGCTAGTTTAATACCAAGGCATGAAGAAGCTACACTAGACTGGTGTGTGTAATTCAGAATAGATCCATTTTTGCACCAGTGATATTATTTTGGAGTTGCATACACAATGTTCCTGCTGAAATGTCCTTAAATGGTCTTTCTGTTGTAGAAATCCTTCATGTTTAGAAGAGCTGAAAGCTTTTAACTGGCACTATTAATCAGCGTCACGCTACCCTGTAGGTCTAAAAAGCTTTTTAAAGTGGCTTCCCAGCAGGACGGTCATGTCGGCTTCATCACGTCATGCCACAGTGTTCTTTTTTTTTTTCTTTCTTAAACATAGCAAAGGAGCCACCGCACAGGCCCAAACACTGACTCGCAAGACGCTTATCCTGTGTCATCAACCATCAGCGAAATAGCAGGGCAGGTCTAATCTTGCACAAATCGTATCAAAGTGCATGCAAGAGCAAATTCCTGCTAGAAGCTGAAAATGCAGGGTGGCCAGCCCAGCACGGCTGCGGAAGAAACGCTGCTCGTCGTACCTGCACACTCGAGTCCTGGCATGGCGGCTGTGTTTCACTTCACCTCACTTAACCTCCAACTGTGCTGCCAGTTCTGCAGTGTTCCATATCACTCTTCACTAGGAGCACCAGGAGCCATATTCACAAAGAATCTCAGGGATAAAAGTAGCTACTAAACGGCTGATTTAAGACAACTTAACTGTGTTAAGACTCAGTCTACTACTTAAGGATCGTGTAAATTGATACTAGTGTACATCAAAATACAAATCCTGTTATTAATACCCACACACAGGCTTACAAGCGATGTTGAACTTCTCCAAGTTCAACTGTGCAAAATTCTTAGAAAATACAAATTTTGTCTTAGATGTTTGTTCTCTGACGTCCGCATTAATGAGTCAGTGGGGAAAAAAACAATTTTTTTGATTTCCAAACATTACTCTTTCAGAAACAAGTTGAATGTTTGCTTGTCAGTAAACATTAAAACGTAATGAATAATAATGGAGGCTGTCACACACACACACAAACAGAAGTAAGCATGACCGCCACAGTCTCCAGAAGAAACGCGAAAGACTTTTTACGCAGTACCGTGCATATGAGATGTGCGCATTTACATTTTATCATGAGGGGAAAAATCACCAACACGCTCGTTTTGATTGAATTTTCACGACAACGTGCATTGGGATCTCATCTATGAGACACCGTTAGTGCATAATCCCTGCGGCTATTCATGCCCAAGACACGCAGTCATCCATAGCAACTGGGTCAAACCCTGCCCTTCCCTTCAGTTTAGGAGTTCCTTACTCCGAGTTCCTCTCAGAAAGTTCATGCTTAGGTTTAAGGTGAAACTCTTAGTTAGGAATTAGTATAGTTAGGCACCTACCGTAGGAGAACTCATAGTCATGAGATGATCATTTAAAAAGAATCATGACAAAATCTACGCAGTTTACTGTTTAAGCCAATTTAGTGGATCTGCCAAGACTTGTTTGATTTTCGTACTAGCAAGACAAAGCAACAGGGGATTATAGTGATATATCAAAACCTCAGACGTTTCCAAGTGTGCAGCTCGGAACTGAATCCAAGCGAGACTCCAGTTGTCTGTCCACAGTCTCTAGTCTCCTAACTTTTACTTACAGCAATCTTGAGTTGCTCACGTTTCTCTATTCTCTACTGTTTTGAAGACTTACTGCCTTCTGATGTTTAAACAAGCTTACTGGTTTGTGTGTGTGTGTGTGTGTGTGTGTGTGTGTGTGTGTGTGTGTGTGCGCGTATGCCTTGTGCTGAAACACTTGACCCAGGTTGCAAGCCGGTCTGAAATGCCTTCTCTCTGTGTTAACATCCTGAGCTGAGCTGAATTATAAGCATGTGCTCATATAACATGGTATTAATGTGATAATTGGCTAATCTTGTCAATATTTATGACATTATTGTCAGATTGTGCCATAGAGTATATTCTTTCTGACACATATTTCAGAAATGTGTCACTTCCTCAGATTTCTCTAGAATAATACACCTCACAAGACAGGAGTGTGTATGCTGCCTTGTGAATAGGACAGTTATTTACAGAAAAAATCTAAAGCTTGTCCTTATCTCCAGCTCGACCCCTCAAATCAACATAGGTGTTGTGGCGATATTCTGAGATTGCACATTTAAGCATGGCGTGTCAAGGCTTTATTTGATTATCTTCACATACCGATTAAGCCGAGTGGTGTTAGTGCAGCTTCTGCTTGCACGCACACAGAAATCATAACTGGCCCCGAGTGGAGATGTGTGTGTATTTTAGAGCGTTTGTGCCATGGCTCGGTGACGACCCAAAAGCTACAGCTCTCACCGGGATACTCGAGCCATTTCTATTTTTCCATCAAAACAGGATGTAGGCCGTGCAGAGAGGCCAGTGCCTCCACCTACAAATGAAAGCTGGCTTTGTTTAAGGGCTTCATTGTTGCACTGATGCTTTTTTATGAGCTGGGGGTAGAGAGGAGGAAAGCTACCTGATTTTTCCGTTAGTCACTAGTTCAGTGTTCTGAGTAAACAGAGCATTGTTGCTGTTTCCTCTCACTGTGTGCTGGACTTCCAGCTCCTCTCTATTGCTCTCTCTCTCTCTCTCTGGCTCTACTGCTCACTCATGTACTTGAAAAGTAAGTGACGTCTAGTAGAGCTGATTCTGAGAGATCAGGATTTTTAAGGTGACGTGTGGCCGTGGTCACCTGTGCCCGAGAGATGTACGTTAGTACATTTGTGGTGTTGGGCAAACTCAGTCTTGTCCAAAGCTTTATCTCGAATCTTCTACTTATCTTCTTATATAGACAAAGATATTTATAAATTTGAGTGTTCATAACTGTCTTTAATTGAAAAAAAAACAAAAAAAAAACTAATATCCTACTGTTGTACTGTCTGTGGGAAGCGCGGTGGTGGTAGCATTGTTGCTCTGTGACTCCAGGGTTCGATCCGGAGCTTGGCTTACAGTCAGTGTGGAGTTTCACACGTTCTCCCCGTGTCTGTATGGGTTCCTGTGGGTACTCCGCTTTCTTCTCACCTCCAAAAAAAACATTGCAGTAGGTGGATTGATGACTTAAGGTGTGAATAAGTGTGTGTATATGTGTGTTTGGAGGTTGCTGTGCAGCGGATCGGTGTCTTATCCAGGGTGTATTCCTGAATGACACCCAGTCTTCCCGGATGGACTCCCGATCCCTCACAAGACCTCCATATCCCCCCGCTTTCCTGACCAGGAGAAAGCGCTTACTGCAAGAGTGAAAGAATGAAAGAATGAATGATGAATGCAGTTCATGGTCACTGCTTGAAAAGATGCGCACTGCAGTTTCACTCTTCTCATTCTAAATGTGATGCATAACACCATTCTGTTTCACAGGTATAATTTGCAAAGGCAAATGATGGTGTTGGTTTCAAGTGTACAGGGTAGGCAGTTAAATAATGGCTAACCTTCTCCAGCTGGATACTGACCTCAGTAGTATCTGAGTATTCGTTATGTTATGATGTGTCACAGAAACACAATTTAAAAAAAAAAAAAAGAATATGGCATTGAAATAAAGTTCATGTACTGTATGACAGTATTTTGGTGTTTAGGGTTCATTGTCTCTCCATTACTAAATAGGTCACTCTCTTGGTTAAGTTGCAACACCTATTAAGGAATTAAAGAGCTCCTAAACCCGATATAGATATCTGGTCTTTAGAAATCCCCAGCTCCGAAACTCCCACCTCTTAAATCCGACATTCTGTAGCTTGCACGCCAGCGTTTCGTCTGGCTCTCCCCTACCCATTGACGTATTGCGATCCTTAAAGAGGAGACTCTTGAGTGTAAATGTCTTTCCCAGCCTGGCTGGAAGTGGAAGAGGGAGTTTAGTCTGTCAGAAGGACAACAGGCAGTAATTCTGACTCACCATTTGGACCGAATGTTGTCCAACAACATAAACGCTTTTTCCCATAAGTCTTTGGGCAGCGTGACAAGTCACACGATCGGCAGTTTCTTTACAACGTAGACGGTCTGCGCCATCTGCTTTTTTTTTTTTTTTTTTTGGAACTCGAATATGACTTTTAAGATCCACTCACAATAAAAATGCAATAAAACAGCAAAAAAATTGCTGTAGGGCCCTCAGGAGGGAGAGCGAAAGGTTGTAGTTTTTCACTGTCGCGTGTGAGTCAGGACACAGCTGTGTCTCAGCAGTGGCTTTCTGAGTTTCAGTGCCATTCTCATCCCCACATTACTCACATCCTGTTTGGGCACTAGTGATCTGAAAACCAGCACATATTAAGCATCTCAGTTCACTTCTGGTAGCACGCTGGTAGCAAGATTTAATGCTACAACTACTAATCAGTCAGCTCCAAAACTATTGCCACGCTTTATAAAGATTACTTACCAAATGATTTTTATTCTAAAACATAGAAGAACGCCGGCTCCCGAATGGCGCAGCAGAAAACGTCAGGAGACCGTGAGTTCAAATCTACAGCCACCCGTGGCTGAGAGTTCCAAAGAGCAAAACCGACCGTGCTCCCCGGACATGAGGGATGGTGTTACTCTCTCCCCTGTCAATCAGCAACACAAGTTCAGTGCTTTCACAACACACTGTCTTCACAAGTTCTCTACTAATCATGTGTTTGGCCTCAACATCAGGAAATTCGTCAACAATTTTTTGCACCTCATTTTGAGTATCATGTTACGGTCATGTGACTTTTTGTTTAATGTGTTCATTCATTTAAGTTGTCTTTCTCAGTACAGTTTACTTAGTTTCACATAATAAGGTCCCGTCAGTTCACAAAAACGAAGCTATTCTGGACTGACATTTCCAAAATCTACATGACATGACGCTGAACACTCTTTTAATAGAACTAACAAATAAATAATAAAATGCAGTTTTGAAAATAGATTTTATTCTGGTTTGTGCAAGTATCGGGGTATGGAATCAGCACCTGTCAATTTGTCAGTGACTTTGGATCAGATTGTGAATGTCTTGATCACGCTAATTTAATTCGTACCAACACAGTTGGCTTAGGCTGATGAATTCTTGTCTGGTTCACACGTTACTTACTGTCCGTCACTGATTCTTCAGAACCTAAAAGCGTGCTTTGTGGTGTCCCAGAGCTCAGAGTTCAAAAGCAGCACAATGTCAAGACGGTCAATACAGAAGTGTAATAATCCGCTTCATACACTGTCTTTCAAGATGATGCGATTGTGGGAATTTTATTGAGATAATATCACGCTGAACGTTTGAGTTCACTGTCTGCGACAGTCACGATGTCTTGATCAGGATACACATGAGCGGTACAAGTTTCGCCATCTGTATCAGGCTAAGGGTGAGTAAGCGAAAGGTTAGACACACAGGCAAGTATAGACACTCTTTAGGGAGCGTCAGCAGTAGTGAACCGAGCCAAAGCATTAAGTGCATGCTGCCGCGTGATGTCTCTGCTGGTGGATGTTTCTGTGCCATTTACGTGGATTTGGTCATGGCGAATTAAATTGCATATAGCAAGCCCGGCAAAGGTTGGCAGAAATCGGAGCTAGCAGTTCATAGGATAGGAGACATGATAGGAGTTACATGGATGTCTTATATGTACGTTAGGCAGCAAACATCTGGATAAATGTTGACTGATAACGTTGTGCACTCTTCTATTCGAGTATTCTTTGCTATAGTGCAACAAATTAGCCTACACCAAAGAAGTCAGTCATCCAGCCCACCGTGCAGCTTAGCCGGAGTCATCATTAGTCAGATGTTTGCGTTAACTTTAGCTAGGACGCTAAAAGTGGGTTTTTGAGCCAGGTGAGAAAAGAAACAGCTGGTCAAAACAAGAGCAAGACGGTATCTGTGCTGACCACACATTCTCTTATTACTGTCCACTCTCTTACATTCCTGACAAAAACAGTCTATTAGTGGAACTAGTAATAAGCTTAACTTTTCAGAATACAAAGATTGCAGTTAGGATGCTGAATTAAAAAAAAAAAAAAACGTAAAATGTAAAAATGTGTCAGCGTCTGTTTGCTTGTAATAGATAATACAGAGCGGATGAGAGAGGAGGTGAAATGAGGACAGGATGGAGAGGCCACAAATGCAAAAAAAAAAGAAAAAAAGAAGAAGAAGGAAAAAATAAAACCCAGCCAAGCACCAGGTGGGAGTTAGTCAAGACAAAAATGCACAAAGTGAGAGAGAGCCTGTAGGTAGTGTGATGAGTATTAGCAGCTGCAGCAGTACGTAATGATAATAAATTTAAACCTCTCACATTTTAATGTTCCAAACCAGCTAACATTGCATATTTCCTGATCTAAGGGGAGGACACACACACACACACACACACACACCTCACTGTTTATTATACACTCTTATCGAGGGGTAAACTCTAGAATTGCCCTTGGTTAGAAGTCTGATGGTTTTTTTGTTTTTTTTTTGAGTAAAAGTTTCTTTCTGTTTATGGAACTCAGTGTGGTGAACAGGATTATGGGTGAATGCGACGCTTAGCTGACCTCGTGCTGCAGCTGAATGAGATTTTACTGAAGCTTCTGCCTATTGAGACTGGCTTGGGAGTCTTGAAGCCTCCTCATTAAATGACAGTATTTAATAACAGTACGTGACGAAAAGGCGACCGTCCAAAAAAACAGTAAATGTAATTTTGTTGAGTACAATATAGTGGAAAGTTGCATGGGTTTTGAGAAAATCCGCGAATATGCCGTGCGGTTTTGGTCTCATCTATTGCTCTGTTCACACTGGTTGCGCACAACAATAAACATAGCCACTTCAATGCCCTCGGTTCTTCCCGCGAAGACAGCGTTCGCTTAGCATTAGGACAGTATGACATAACTGCAGAGAAAACGAGAAAACGAGCAACCCCAGGCGGTGTGCAGAGAGTTGGTTCACCGTGGTAGCTGGATGAACTCCGCAGATGAACACGCTAAGCAGCAGAGCCTGGGGGCGGAGCATTCATACACGACAGTCTGAACAAATCCGCAGCGCGCTTGTACGCTTATGAAAGTGGTTTCAGCTTCACTGAAAGTAAACCTCAGCCTTTTACGCTAGCAATCAGATTCATCTGATGAAGCAAGAGAGAGAGAAAAAAAACTGTCAGAATGTTCATATTAGTGGAAAACGGCATGACCGTGTACTCCAGACTTTATAGCTGCACCAAATGCACCCTTAATTATAAAGACTGGAGTCGTTTAGATTGTTAGCTTAAATAATCATATCAGTATTTCACTTCCTCTCAGTGTGCGTGGAGGAGATTTCTAGCCCCACCAAAAGCACAGCAATATTCAAAGACGCTTTATGTATATATTTTGGAGATTAATTGACGTTATTGCGAAGATAAATTGTGATGAATGACGCCACATTCACTCGCCCACACCACACACATGCTCCAAGCTGACCCGCTTGAAATGAAGACAGGAATTTAACAATCCGGTGATTAATAAGCTGCTAATAGTCGGTGTCTGAGGACTGCCGTGATTAATAGATGTGCTCGGTGGTTGGTGTTACGGAAAGCTGGCAGGATGTCAACCACCCATGTGATGTTTACCAGGTTTACTCGAGTGTAGTAATAATAGCGCAGACTACACCTAATCGACCTTTCTAGATTCTGTGACGTGATTGGCTTTCAGAGCAGTTAGAAGAGGTGCTGAGGATAAATCAAACACACAGTATTGTTATTGTGGCCACTTCGGTTGATTACTACTACTACTGTCGGGTAGCATTCGGGATGAGGCTCCCTAGGTAGGCAGCCTATTTGAGCAGCACGTGTATCGCATTTGGAAGGCAGCGTAAACTTGGTTGTTTTCTAGCCCTAACATTCACATGACCAGGCATGAAGTCACTCGTGCCGCTTGTTGTTTGTCTCTTGTGGGTTTATAGCAAGCAGCATCCTTCACCCCACTGTCCAGAATAAAATTTTTGATTCTGATGGTAAACACTAGTAGCTGTTTGTAGCTTCTAAAGTGAACTATTTGAACACAAATTAGTTGTAAGTACATTAGTTGTGCGCTAGACTTTGTGTTAACTCTCTAGCAGCACAAGCTAACTGTACTAGATACCCTCACCAGAGACACCAGCAATCTCTGCTTCTTTCTTCCAAGCTTTGTTTTTCTTCTGTACACATTTTTAAGAGAGATAATATCTGACAGGATAAGACGGAACCATGATTATTAGTTTTTCTCGCGATGAAACCTAATATGGTCATTTTGTGAGCCGTGATGATATCGTGTAGTTGTGTTGATTCGGAAGTTTGATATTGTCTAGTGCATTTGTTCTTACACTGATCAGTACAAACATATAGAGAGACACAGAGAGAGAGATTTGACCCGTCTGTTTATCCCCAACACTGCTGCTTCATTTGGCCAACAAACTCCTCTTCTTGTACAGCATCGGATGATCCTTTGACGCCAGCAGTCTTATTATATATGGATCATTTATTTCGCACCATCAGTGGAGAGCCGGTGTTGGGTGTTCAGTTCTCGCTCTCTCAGCTTTGGCTCCCTGGTGGCACTGGAACGTGATACGTCCTCTGGCCTGGGGGCATTAAAGGGCAATTAAGCTGCCCACGGTGAGAGCAGTCTGGCGCTGGAGAGACTTCGCTGTGTGTATGTGTTTATGTGTGTGTGGCTGAGTGAGCGACGTGGTGAAAAGCTGCACCTGTTGCACCCTCACATACACACATCAGAGGTTTGCTGGTCACCGCAGTGTTACATGTGTGTGGTTTTCATCTCATTTGACCTCATTACTCACTGTAGGATTTTTCCGCATTACCCATCTTTATCACACAATCAGGAAGCTAGTGGCCGCTGTCACCTTCTCATTAGCAAATAGAATGATCCGAATGATCTGTTGTCTTAGTTTCTCATCACTCTGCAGCTCTGGGATGAAGTATTGTATAGCAGATTGAAGCTGTATGTAGTGAGAGCTATAGGAGTAATAAAGCCCTTAAAAACCTGTCTGGTGTCTGATGGAGCTAGAAAATAACTTTGCCCACAATTAACACAAATATACGGAAAACATTCTGGGTGAAGTAGACTTCCGTTACTTGTTAGCCTTACAAATCCAGTGTAAAACTAAAGAAGCAAACATCACACATAGATGTTTTTTTTTTTTTTTTTTTTTTTTTTTTTTCCTCTCCTTTCGGCTCGCTGAAACTGGACACCTGAAGACTGGAATAAGGCCAGGCAATGTTTTTCCAAACTTCACCTGTCCTGTTTTGGTGTCTACTGTAGCCTCAGGTTCCTGTTCCTGGCTAACAGGAGCAGAACCTGATGTGGTCTTCTGCTTTTGCAGCCCATCTGCCTCAAGGTTCCATGAGTCGCACGTTCTGAGATGCTTTTCTGCTCGCCATGGTAGTAAAGAGTGGTTGTTTGCGTTACCGTAGCCTTCCTTATACCATTCGGTGTAAACTCTAAAGATTGTTGTGCGTAAAAATCTTGAAAATGTCAGAAATCCTCAAACCAGCCCATCTGGCACCAGCAACCATAACACAGTCAAAGTCACTGAGGTCACATTTTCCCCATTCTGATGTTTAATGTAAACATTACCTGAAGCTCTGCATGAGGTTATACGCTGTGCAACTGCCATGTGATTGGCGGTTTGGAGAATTGCATGAATGCGCAAGTGTCTCTATTAAAGTGGCCGGTGAGTGTATAGCCAGTGCATTTGGCATTACACAAAAATGCTATTAGTTTGATTTTTCTACTTGCGTCTACTTTCCTCTCACCACACAGAAGATGAAGTTGAGTGGTTTGAGTAAATGTGTTTGACCTGCTTTACAGTTTTTCCTAAAAAATGTGAACAGTCTGGTTCACTAAACTAACTGCATCTGTGAAACTTCACTGTGACCTCTAACTGTGCAAACTGGTGATGTAGCATTCCTCCTGTGTAGCGTATATACACACACGCGCACACACGCGCGCACACACACGCCCCAGGCCAGCTGACAGGATTAGGAGACTGATAGCTGTTCTGCATGTGAAAGGGTAAGGTAAGTGTTGCTGCTCCTGTATGATCACTCCAAGCTTTCCTTACTCACCTGCCCTAACTAGCTTCACCTCCCCTTCACTTCATGTGCCTTATCCTGGCAAAACCGCATGTAAAACGAGAACACACCCTCAGTGTGACGCAGTGCACATCCACACAGCCACACACTCACTCACAGGCGTATTTAGTGTAGCTGATCATCCTGCATACAGGATTTTGGAAAACCGGAAAACCTCGAGGAAACCCACAGGGAGAAGATGCAAAACTCGTGCTGCCCCATTATATTTCTAATGAGATTTTCTGGTGACAGAAAAAAAAAATATATATATATATATATATGTATATATGTATATATATGTATATATATGTATATATATGTGTGTATATATATGTGTGTGTGTGTGTGTGTGTGTTACAGTTTTTATTATTATTATTATTAGTAGTAGTAGTAAAAAAGCTAAACATGGCTACAGAATGATCCCCAATTTAAACCAATCAAAATTTTTTAACCAAATAAGTTACTGGAATCTTTTACTGTTTTAACTTATCACACAGTTTCATTATTATTATTATTATTATTATTATTATTATTATTATTAATAAAAACAAACAATAAATTGATGAATTCATTATTTATTAAATCAACTATTTATTATTTTATTAATTTATTGTATTAATTATTTATTAATTTATTAGTTAAAATATATAACAAAAAATAATAAGTTACTACTCTTACTGTTACTACTACTTCTACTAATAATAATAACCATAATATTAACAATAATATGTTTAAGTTTGTATTGTGCCTTTCTCAAATCCAAGGTCCTTTTTTTTAGAAAGCAAAAGAAACACAAAGACACAAAACAGATAAACAATAAAACAAACAGACTGGTTAACAGACAGCCTGATCGGGTTTCAGTAGCACAGTGGATCAGTGATGCGCGACGCTGGCTCGGCCCACGCAGTCTGCACCGCCGCCGGGCACCAGCGCTCCTCACGCCACACCGTGCATCCACGCAGACACGGAATCACACAGTGCCAAAGACTCGCACACACGAGGACCGAGCAGCGCCGGGTCCACTCAATATGACAGCACCAAACAAACGGAGAGTTGAAGGAGCAGA
The DNA here is from genome assembly GCA_037576825.1 of Pangasius krempfi. Taxonomy (NCBI): domain Eukaryota; kingdom Metazoa; phylum Chordata; class Actinopteri; order Siluriformes; family Pangasiidae; genus Pangasius; species Pangasius krempfi. The sequence continues at coordinate 11,664,113 of CM074998.1, forward strand.
GCAAACTTACAGACACCTCGGAAGTGATCAGGCACTGAACTCAATCCACCACCAGCAGACACGCGTCACACACTCAAGGCTGGAGGAAATTCTGGAGCCGTGCCACAACCGACATCCGGCTGACAATGCCCAAAAAACGAACAAAACAAAAGACAGATGCAAAAATCTGACATCAAACATACAAATGGAGGAAAAACAAAAGAGAGAGAGAGAGAAAGAGGAAGAGAAAAAGCACCGTTGAGAAGCAGTAGCAAAAACGTGCACAGTGTAGAACAGTTATATAAACTGCAAAGAAACAAACCAGAGACAAAAACTAACCACAAATAAGCTTATTAGTGATCAATCAGAGGTCCAGTGCTACACTGCAAAAAGAGCTGATGTTCTCACTGTCTGTTAAAACGACTGTATAAATCACATCTTTTCATTCATTTCAAACCTGTTATTTCTTCACCAGTTTGTTTGCTGTGTGGACCGGAGCCACAGCCCCACGGCATCAGAGCCACGGCCGCTCTGTTTACGATCGATCCTCACCGGTGCGACGGTGCGCCGTCAGGGTTAAAAACAACAACAACAGCAACAAAAAAACGAGCACTCCTGTTTGTTGCAGTGAAGTGCTTTGTAACTGCTTTTGATTATTTCATACCACAAACTGCTTCCATACCACGGCCATGCGTGTAAGACTGAAATATAGCGGACATCATTAGGAACGTTAAAGCTGCTGTAGTGTAACTGTGTTGGATCTGCGTGAACAGAGTGATGGCAGAGAGATCACCCGCTGCTTGACTGTACTTCTTTCAGTTCCAGTGATGTAAAGTGTCAACAGCTTTAACGATGAATGGCTATTACAGGAATTCCACAGCAGCTCACAGCGGCCCTGTAGAGGATCTTTTAGAGTATTTTTTTTTTCCTCTACTGACTCACTAGTATTGTTTTTTTAACAAAAGTAATCATGCACACTACAGCCAAAGGAGTCTTTAGACCAGTTTTAAAGATGAAGACGTTTAAATCGTGTTTAAATCGCATAACAAGTGGCTCATGTCGCTTGTAGTTGGTGTCTTGTTGGCATGTAGCGAGTGCTACCAGTGAAGCTTGTGGGTCTGTACCATCTATCCTGCGTTTTTAGCTCTACTGAGGAAGAGTAGTAGCCTACAGCACACAGTTTACTTTTAAATGTACCTAAAATGAACTCTAGTATTTTAAGAAGGTGAATAAAAGTGTGAGAAATGGTCGTTTGAGGTACGTCACGTAAAAGTGCCAAGCTTCGTAATAGTCTTGTTACCAGCGCATGCAGACTGTCCTAGCTACAAACACTCTCCAGAGAAACCAATGCTCTTTTCTTCCAAGCTTCATCTTTCTTCATAATGTCTCTCTACACTTTAATGAGAGGTTGTATATGGCAGGATGAGATGAAACCACAGTTACAAGTTTTATTCCATTTTTTTTTTCAAGTCAAGCAGTATGTAGGAACTAATTGGAGGCAGGAACTAAAGTTGTGTGTGTGTGTGTGTGTGTGTGTGTGTGGGGAGGGGGGGATGAAATGAAATGATGTATGCGCGTATACTGCGGAATCATTCGAGCCAATCATTTGGATTTGTCAGTTTAAAGCTTCATGTATAATTTGCATAAAGAAAATCTGAACGTTGCTCGTCACGCTGTCGCTGAAATCGTAGCTCCGTAGTCGTAGACAATGACCGGTCGTCTGTCGCTCGCTAGTGAGCTCGTAAGTTGCGTAGAAACAAACACATAATTTGAGCGCAAATGATGAATCAGCTTCAGTCCTTATTTACATCTCATATGCATATGGCACACCCAGTTTACCCTCGTGTACATCTAATTCACGTGAAACAGAGAGATAATAAAATGAAAGCATTATGCAGACCGCCGAAGATCAGAGGGGGAAAAAAGTATAATAAATATAAAGCTCATAAATAGCAAAAATGTATGCATGAAATGAAAATGACTTGCAGTAAACTAAAACCATCCGATAAGACAAGGGTTTCAACTGAAGAAATGACGATCCAATAGGTTTGATTTTTGAAAACTTGCTTTGGCTGAAATGAATTCAAGCAGGTCCGATTTAACTGAAGTCAGACTGAATTATAAATACCAGCGAGCCAAGTTTCCATACTGAACAAAAGAACAAAACCTTATTCACATGAACAAAGCTAAAGTTTAAACCCTCTGTTAGTGAATATCCGTGTGGCCTTCAGGAGGCCGGCATGCGGCTCTGTGTGAGAGATTCTCCCTAGCCTTCTGGCTGACTCAGCAGAAGATTTACATACACGTCTTTATGTCTGGAAAATAAAATATATATTTGTTCCGTTTGCCCCAGGAACACTGTGTGGAAGACAGGAGAGAGAGAGCATGAGAGAGAGCATGAGGGGAAAAAGAGAGTAAGTGAGAGAAAGGGACATCAAGAGGAAAGATAGAATGTTAGAGAGACAGTATGAGAGAGAGGGACACTGAGAGGAAAGAGAGAGAGAGTGAGACAGTATGAAAGAAAAAGAGAGAGACACTGAGAGGGGGGAGAGATGGTATGAGAGAAAGCAAGAGGGACACTGAGAGGAGAGAGAGAGTATGAGAGAGAGAGGGAGGGACACTGAGAGGAGAGAGAGACGGTATGAGAGAAAGCAACATTCCACACTTCTGCAATTTAACAGATGAAGAAAAACTAAGAATCGTTCTGGGAGAAGGAAACACTGCAGCCT
>CM074998.1:11670899-11695259 GCA_037576825.1 Pangasius krempfi
GGACCGGTCTCCGCACCCCTCCGGCTAACCCCCTGTAACCATAAAATGCTATCGTGGTACAACAAACCTATTTAAAAAAAGGGTCCCTCACCCATTTTTTTTTTTTTTTTTTTTTTTCTTTAAAAAAAAAAAAAAAAAGATGTCATGCTTTATTGGAACATCAAGCATAATTATCAATTAAATTGACTTAATTTAAAAGTGTAAACTCCCAGACAAATCAAATTTGCCCCCTACAAAATTTCACTTTTATTTGTATACAATATTGGTATTGTATTTCAATAGAATAATTCTCCTAGTTAAGCTTTAATAACACACAGTGACAAACCTCGGAAGTGTGACAAAACAAGAAGCTGGCCTGTGGTCTAGGGGTGAGTGATTTGACTAAATATCATATCACTGATATTTAAAAGTATTTTGATGATACACGATGTATGACAATATATAGATGGGCAGTTATAGAGTAGTGTTGGAAACTTTTTGTCTACTAAAATAAATTATTTAAACCTTGAAAAGGTTAATAAATAAATTCTAAAAAAACCAAAACATTAAATCAGTAATTTGTAAATGCTATTAAAAATGTTTAAAAAAAGAGATCCATCATGACCTGTCAGGAAAGTGTATTGTTACAGAATTGATCGTGATCTTGATATTATATCCTCATATATTCTCCCAGCTCTGCTTTTGTTTCATTCTTCTGAAAAAAAAAAAAGTGCTGATTATTAACCAGTTAAACCAGATCATTGCTTCACTTTTTTCTTAAACACAATGACAACACGAAAACAAGCTAGCTTTTCCCTGAACAACTACCATTACACCAGCACCTCTCTCAACCACCTGATCTTTGCTCCGCTTCCGAGAATGAAGCAGTAAAGCAAAGTCTCCGACGTGAAAGTTGTTAATACGGCATTTAATCAGCTGAAGATTGTATTATTTAAACAGTTGATGTGTTCAGCACATGATGCGTTTCTTTAAGCCACAAAGGCGCTGATTGTCCTGCGGTGCTCTCTGGTTCTCTGTATTAAACACTCAATGAATGCTTTATTTTGGCTTCTACGGTTCAGGAAACAGGACTCGAGCACCTCTGTTTTCCAGCCTGAAATGCGAAACCACCTCCACATGGCTTCTGGCCATATTTTATTTTAGATGATGATGATGATGATGATGATCAGGACACTGCTTTGTACTAGAGACGGATATGGAGGAATGTAGAGGCTTTGAGCTCTTCCTTCAGATTAATGAGAACAGAAGGTGGGCTTGCAAATGGGGGCGACAAGAGTCGAAGTGTGGTGCTGGTGCCACCAAAAGCGCTGAATGAGTCGCTATTGGTGCTTCTCCATTGAACAGCGCGGCTCGGCAACGGATGCGAATGCATTCTGGTTGAGCGCGTGTGTCACTTTCCCACTGCGTAACCCTACTCATGGACGTCAGGAGTTATGTTCTCCCCAACTCCCAGCCACAAACAGCTTTGGCATTGTTGGGGTTTATCTCCAGACGATGAGGCTAAACGTTAGACCAGGGTTTCCGATCTCCAGTCTCGGGGGAGGTGGAGTCCAGAACAGCTTGGGATTTTCCTGCTCAAACGTTCCAGTTAATTACCTGCTTCAGTAGATGTGTTACAGCAGGGAAACCGCCAAACCGGGTTGGACTCCAGCGCTCCAGGACCAGAGCCGTGTTTCTCTTTCACTTTCTGCCTAGTCTGGCTTTTCAGGATTATTGCCATAATGTTGTCTTAGTATGACAAGGCTTAGGGCTGAGCAATACAATGCTAAATTACTGATACGGTGATCAATTACGTCACAGTACGCCATTCTGAGAGTCTTTACACAAACCTGACATCTATTTTCATGGGTATACAGATGACCATTTTACTTTCAGATTTTCTAACTGTATGATTTATGTCCCCGTTTTGCTTTTGCAGACAAAAATTGTATACATCATTTGTATACATAAAAAAGAATTCTTTGGTCATGAGTTGAGATCAGCGGTGACTTGAGTGACTTTTGCACTTTAGTGTCGTCGCGACCAAAGACAGCTGATGACGAAGTTGAGGCAGTGTCAGAAAACTGCGATTAAAAATCTCGGAGTGTGTGCAGTATCGATACTAATAGCTACATTAGGATACAAACCAGCTAGCATTAAAATATCTAGCTATTGCGATATGACATTGTGATATATTCGGCATATTGCGATATTGTGTTTACGTAATGTGATCTACTTGATCCTTTGATATTCTGACCCATTGTTTGCTCTCCGTCTCTCTCCCTCACTGTAATGCTGATGCAGTGAGGTCAGTGCTCTGGCCTGCTGTAGTGTGTGTGTGTAGTCCAGCACCTCTGATTACTGCTTACTACATGTCGAGCCTCCCTTGATCCCAAACGTCTGCTTGCACAGTTAGCAAGCAATTAGCCTTGTGTCCTCTGTTTTCCCTACTCTATTTTTCCATCCCTGCAGGTCGCTAGCTGTTTATTGTAGCTGGCGTGTGATCAGTGTTTATTTGGAGTGAGATTGTGCGTGCTGTTTTAGCTGCTTGTGCTTGTTTTACTTATTGAAACACCGTGTGATGCAGTAAGTAAACCAAAAAAACCTTTAGCGTCCTGTTTTTATTATTCAGTAATTCCATAATATGTTTCCAGCACACTGCATTTAAGTACCTTCACCAGAACCTTCCCTTTACAATGCTGTTTGATTATAACCCAAGCACTGTAAATACCAATGTGCCTTTATTTTTCATGGCAGTAAAGCAATGTGAAATTGAAATCAAAAAAAAAATTGACAAAGAAACTGTGATTATATCTCCTCATGATGTACTTCACATCTTTGTATGTTATCAATGATAACATTGATCAATTAAAAATACACCCCCTTCGCTGAGACTGACAGGCACAGAGGCCACGCCTCCTTCGCTGAGACTGATAGGCACAGAGTCCACGCCTCCTTCGCTGAGACTGATAGGCACAGAGTCCACGCCTCCTTCGCTGAGACTGACAGGCACAGAGGCCACGCCTCCTTCGCTGAGACTGATAGGCACAGAGTCCACGCCTCCTACGCTGAGACTGATAGGCACAGAGGGCACGCCTCCTTCGCTGAGACTGACAGACACAGGGGCCACGCCTCCTTCGCTGAGACTGATAGGCACAGAGGGCACGCCTCCTTCGCTGAGACTGACAGACACAGAGGCCACGCCTCCTTCGCTGAGACTGACAGGCAGAGTCCACGCCTCCTTCGCTGAGACTGACAGGCAGAGTCCACGCCTCCTTCGCTGAGACTGACAGGCACAGAGGCCACGCCTCTTTTGCTGAGACTGACAGGCACAGAGGCCACGCCTCCTTCGTTAGCAGTCTCACGGAGGGACAGAGAACTATCTACACAGTGTTATTTGATAATATACCACTAATAATTGGGGTGAGTGGCAACAGACTTTTTCAAGGGGGTTGGATCACCTGATGAGGGAGCATGTGAGAATGAGTCAGAGGCATAATCTTGTGTGTATGCCTCCTGGCTTTAATGCTCCTTTTTCCCCTCTTTATCCATTTCTCCTTAGTGAGTTTGTACCTAATAATTTCACAGTAGCAGTTTGCCAGTGCGTCGTCACTGAGATTTCCCACATGCTCACTCACGAGCTCTCAGATTGCTTTAGGGGTGGAAAATATGTCGAGGCATTAGGCCTGATGTTCCCCAGCTCTCCTGTGGGATTATATTATTATATCGAGCTAAACACACTGAGAGGCTTCGATCTACACACAGTAACCTACAGGACCAGCTCTGCTGCTCTGCCATCGAATTTAATGCGCACTTGGGCAAAAAAAAAATGACATACAATTTTCCCATAAGCCTAAACCCTAAATGTATTCAAGCAGTCAAGCCAGGTTTTGAGTTTAGCTCATTTGTTTGGACACTTTGGATGTTTTCTTTCTTAAAACTTTCTCAGTCATTTATCATTTCGCAAATGCCTGCTAGTCCAGCAAAACTATCTTGCTGTGACAGGCTCAGTATCTTTTAGCCTATTCCTGGGCAGATCTTGAGCCTGTTGTGCCCGCTTGGATTGAAAATCCTAACTATTAAACCATTATTTGATGTTTACGCCTCCTGTGGTTTGTGGGGAATGCTGACTGTTTTGTATGAGAAGACAGATTTGACAGCATGCATGTAAGACCAGTAAGTAACGAGCTGAAATGGTGTTTGTTTTCATCTGAAGAGCTGGAGTCACATTTGTTCACTAAAATGCTGTGAGATGCCAGTGTGATCTGTGATACTGTGAGCTCAGGAGTCATGGGGAAGAAATAGGACGTGTGTGTTTACTGGTTCCCCCATAAATGCTGGAATAATGAGTATCATTCCCGTTCAAGCCCTAAAAAAAAAAGATAGGTGTAACATGGAGAAAGCGGCAGTCTGGTTCTTGAAGTTTGCAATTTTGCACTAATGCACCACAAGTCTCATGAAACTGGTGACACTGGTTAAAGGTGAAGCGTATCACTTCTTGGAGATGTGTTCATTTCAATTGCTGCAGAGTAAATCCACCCCCTTCCCTTTTTTTTTTTTTTTTTTTTTTTTAATTAATAGAGCCATGTGTACAGTGTTGGGGATTATAGACCAATCACAGAATGCCAGTTTGCCTGGGAAAAGCGAGCAAGAGCTGAAGTACCTCTGTTCAGCTCCCTCTTGGTGTAGAAGTGTGACTTCGTTCTGTGTAAACAGCGACGTCTCCCTGCAGGCGTCTCGGACATGAGGAAGGGCTTAAAGAAAGAAGTCCATTCTGTCCTCCATCAGCATTCTACCACACAATCATAACACACACAGCTCTCTCTGCAACTCTCACCACTGAGCATCGTCCTGCGACTTCTTCAAGTTCCACTTCCTGCTTGTTTTTTTTATATATATTTTTTTAATAGAAGATGTTGACTCCAGGGTTTTAGGACTGGCACACTCAGTTTAGTGTGTTAATGTGTGTTAACAGACACATTTCTGTAGAGGGTCTGGTTCCTGAGTGTGTCTCACTGTAGGTCTTTATGTTGAAAGTGCTGATTCAGTCTAGGCTCAAGGTAGCATTTATTAACACTGTGTCCTGATAACATTCCCCTCGTTTGCTCGCAGCCAGGCACGGTGGTTTAGTGTGTAGCACTGTTGCCTCGCACCTCCAGGGTTGGGGATTCAAACCCCGCCTCCGCTCTGTGTGTGCCGAGTTTGCACATTCTCCCCATGCTTCGGGGGTTTCCTCGGGGTACTCCGGTTTCCTCCCCGAGTCCAAAGACACGCGTCGTTGGCTGATTGCCATTTCCATATTGTCCGTAGTGCGTACATGGGTGCGAGTGCGTGCGTGATTGTGCCCTGCGATGGGTTGGCACCAGGATCGTGCCCCGAGTACCCTGGGATAGGCTCCAGGCTCCCCCATGACCCTGCGTAGGATATGTGGGATGGATGGATGGATGGATAGATGGATGGATGGATGGGATACTCTTAGCCACTTAATACCATTTCAGCTAAAAACAAAAAGTAGCTTGTTTTAAACGGAGTTAGGCTAACTCTAAGTACCAGCTGAGTAAAAAAAAAAAAAAAAAAAAAAAAAGACAGTACGCTAGCAAAACAATACTGATACACTGGGCGTTTTTCAAACAGCATTCCACAGTCATTACATTGATTGCTGGCTAGAGGAAACAATTTCTTGGTAGGTTTTGAAAGCTGCTTAATGATTAATGGGGTCTGACTGCATTCTTTCAGCTAATTTAAATAATGAAGTGTTTGAATTTTTTCAATTCTTGAACTCTTACCAACACCACCACCACCATAAGCACAGCCCACTGCATCTTCCATGCACTACACTTTATCATTTACTTTTACATTTGCACTGGCCTCTGACTGATGGATAGACTGAGCTCAGACTCTGACTGTCCTTGTACTCTATGTACATTATCTCCCACCATGTCACTTTTCGACTATATACAATGCTTACAGTGTTTACAGTTTATTATTGTCTTGTTTAGAGCACATTAATAATCTTGCATGGTTTTCGTCTGTGTTCATTGTTTACAGTTTGCTGCTTTCTGTGCTACGTAAGAGTTCAGTTATCATGTTTGCACTGTGTCTGGGTAGGAGTGTGCAACAGAAGCACAAGAATTTCATTGTGCATAGCTGCTCAAGCACTCTTTATGCACACGACAATAAACTTGAAACTTTGAAACTTTTAAATGTATATCAGGTCCGAACCTGCATCTCATTTACGTTATTGTGTATGTATATTGTGAATGGCGTGTATGCATTATGTATTAATGTGGACTAACGTATTAATGACAAACCCCTGGCTACATCTGAGACACACGTGTAACACGTGCAAACCATTACAGCTTTCTGTTGCTCCCTGGTCTTTTATTAAAGACTTGTAATGGTATTTATTTCTTTTTTTTCCATATTGGTGAATTGTGGCCAAACGGATGCATATGGTCAGCAGCAATACTCGGAAATTGCTGCATTCGTTCAGTGCTTGATTGGGCCCAAGAAAGCATTCCCCACGCCATTACACCACCCCCACCACCCTGAATTGTTGACATGGCAGGTTGGGTCCAGATTCAGACTGATGACCCTGCCATTTGCGTGTCCCCTGATTAAAACCTCAGAGTGTGTGCTGGTTTCAGTGAGCCTATGCAGACCGTAGCCTCAGTTTGGCCGTTCTCCTGTGGCCTCTCAAAGCGTTTCGGCTCACAGGACTGCTGCTCCCTGGGTGTTTTTTGTTTTTCGCACCATTCTGCGTACACTCTAGCATTCCAGTTTCTGAGCTGCTGAAACCAGCGAGCCTAGGCACTTAGCTAAATGTGAAACACTTTTCTGAAGATTATGAGCTTTGTTCTTAAGCATGCCAACAACTATCTGTATATCTGCAGCAGTTATGATAATTAGAAGCACAGAAACACACAGAGCAGTGTTAGTTAACAACAAAATGACACACAATCGTGTTAATTGTTAATGCTCTGGATTCCACACAGCTGAGTTAATTAGAAAAGCTCAGAATTCCTGAGAGGATGAGTAGGGTGGGGCTCAGTTCGCTGTGTAGGGACCCTGGTAGTCAGATTCCAACACTCCTGCTATGAGCCATGAAGACTGACTGCGTGTGTTTGTGTGTTCTGTGTATTAGCAATATTTACATCAGATCTGTCTTGGAACTGTGTGTGCTTTAATCAGCATGACGTTGGCAAGGGGACGGAAGGAAATATCAAGAGTTAGTAGTAAGTGATGGTGAACAGGGCATAGAGTGCAGAAAAGAGAGGCTTAAGGTTTGAAAGGATAGTGAAAAAGCTGCTGGATGCTGAACAGAACAAAGGAAGTAGCATTAGGAGATTTGCGATCGCAGTGAATTCCTATTCCTCTGGGTTTTGTCACTGTATTTATTGGCTGGGTTAGACCTGCCTCCTCCCCTTCACCCCCATGTGCTGTCTCTATAGTCTGTCTTGTGCCTGTGTATGTGAGTGCATGTAGTGTGTGCACAGTATTAAAGAGACATCATTCCTCATACAGCATCACCCACCTCACATCATTCCACACTGGAATTAATCAGCTGTCTGACGACTGTGTGATGGCGCAGTGATCCATATCGGTGCTGTGCAGAGCCACAGTCGTTACTGCTTCTCCCACTTTATCCCTTTAGAAAGGTTCACAAGGCGCACATTTGTTTTGCCAGTTTTGATTATATGGGTAAATCCACCTCAAATCCCCAGATTTAAAAAAAAATTATCATACAAATTTCAGCAGGCCATATGCAAATATGCAACCGTGTACATACACTTAGACAACGATCCCTGAAAATTTCCTGCATCTAACACGAATAGTTTTAAAGTAAATGTCCAGTCATTTTGATCTTTGTAATGGAACGTTGTAATGTATTCTGTAGCACTTGTTTTTCAGGGCCACACACCCTTTTTTTAAAACCTTCTATCTCAGAAACAAATGCAAGATACAAGCCTGAAATGTTGCGCGGTATTTATTGGGAATAGTGACATTATTTCCAGAAAGTGTGAAGCAAATCAGAGACGGTCATTCAGGAGGCCTCTGGTGATTTCACATGGCTATCTGTTCACTAATCGGCTTGCTCACGCTTAGAAAAGCTGCTCAGACCCTTTACTCAATCCCTTTATTCATCTAGGATGGATCTAGGACATTTAGAAAATATGCTGAAGTCTAAACATTTAATGTTTGTGTATATAAGAGTCAGAATGGGGGATTAAAAAAAGAGCAGCAGAACAGAGTGGAAAAAGAAGAGGATTTAGAGATATGGGGATAGACGCTGGAATGGAAACTAGAGAGAGAGAGAGAGAGAGAGAGAGAGAGAGAGAGAGAGAGCATAACTGTATGTTGCCGTTCTCCCTCCTCTACAGTGTGCAGGGAGATTATTTCCATTGGCAGCCCCTCAAAGGGCTCACCACTACTCCCACAATGCTTTGCCCATGAACCTCTCAGTCAGCTTGTGTCAGCAATCACGCACAGAATTATTGTAATCAAAGGAATCCTCTCTCCAATTTAGCCCAAGCTAAGGGGCAGCAGCTGTGGGAGGGCGAGGAGACGCAGGTAATTGCGTTTTCCACTGAAGAGCCACATTGCCCTGCTGAAGGCCTGGAGATCAAAACAGCTGTAAACTGCACCCCTGTGGCTAGACAGTGTTTAGGAAGACTTGCTCTGCTTCTGTGGGTTTTTTTTTTAAAGTGTTTTGCGTTAGTGTTTGACACAGCTGTTGTCTCAGATCACAGCAGTTGTAGGGGTTTCTGTACGGTTTAGAACAATGTTTCCTGCTCTGAAGTTTGTCCTACTCTGCACATTTCAGTGCTTTTCCATTCCAGCACACACCTGTGTCAACTCATCTGCTCTAACAAGCCCGTTATGAGGCTAAAATGGGTGTGTCCGGGCGGGAAAAACACTAAAACAGCCACTGCAGGAAGGCTAAAGTACTAAGAAGCACTACTCTAGACTGTTTGGGCAGCAGTAATTCAGCAACAGTGTTGGTTTTGTTAAAAGGATTGACCACTTAAATTGTTTGTTTGGATTTTGTTATACAGTGCAACAGGCCAAATCTTTCCTCCTTGTCACCCATCGTTAGGTTCCGGGATTTGTTAGATCGTACTCTTTTTGTTTTAAGAGAAGAGTATGTTATATTTAAAAAGCCTATAAAAAAAAAAACCACTGATTGAATAAATGAAGCAACCAAGTAATCATAGGCTAATTCAAGCATTAAAATAAAAAGTATCATATCCGCAGTAGCGCTACATCACGTGTTTATATCTCATAAACCACCGTATGTGAAAATTGTAATCAATCAGAAGAACGCAATATCAGTATTTTATGGGAAATGATGTTTCAGACTATTTATTTTCACCGCTGTCACAGGATCTGTGTAAAATGTGCCACCTTCATGTTAAGCCAAATTCCAAACAGCCTCCTATTCTATATATATATATATATATATATATATATATATATGTGCTGTCTGGGTGGGAGAGAGGGCATTACTCTCTCCCCTGACTATCACAGCGACATTAGCCAATTGCGTGCATGTATGCGGAAGAGGGTAGTTAGCGCTTTCCTCCGAGTGATGTATCGTGATGTAACATAAGCGACAGTCTTGCGTCTGGCTTCAGATGTCTTGGAGGAAACACACGCTCGATTCCACCATCCCTGGTTGGTAGCGGTCATGTGACGGGACGGTTGGGTGAGAATTGGTAAATGACCAAATGCTCAGTAGGACCCCTGTAGGGGATACAAGTGATACACTTCAAGTCACACACATTATAATGTAAAATGACGTTGTTGTTTTTTTTGTCCGATTTTAAAGAAAATCTGTTAGCACATTTCAAGCAGTGTGTTTTGCCATTCAATCATTAAACAATTAGGTGTTTTCTAGTGTGCAGTGTTAGCATGTTAGTTAAGCTTTTCCGTTAACTTCATGGCAGATGCGCTGTATCTATCTATCTGTGCAGAATGCAGTCTCACAAGCTCTCTCTCTCTCTCTCTCTTTTTTATCTCCCCAGCTTGTCTGTTGCGCTACAACGCCCTTTCTTTAGTCTACCTTCTGTACCTGCTGCTGCTGCCATGGTTCACCTGGCCCAACAAACACACCGCAAAAGGTAAGAAGGAGAAAAACTCACACACTTGTACCCCTCTCACACAGTTTCCTCATGGATGTCTCCCAAACCTAGTCATCAAAAGAACTCGGGCTGGGTTCGAGCAGAACACGCGGTGTGTATTATGTTTCACTTGAGCACCTCATATGCTGCATTTATGTCCTAACATCACTGGCTTATAAGAAATGTACCACTTTCCCACAACAAGGATGTCACTGTGTGCTCCATCTAAGTCCCCAAACGGTGTGCTGCCTCCGGGCCGTGTTTGTGCAGTCAAACCAAATGGCGCGAACCAGCAGATTAAATCAGCGTTAAACTGAGAAACATTGGCAAATCTGTGATGAAATGGTGATGGTGATGGCTGTCCCGTTCCCTCCGCTTCTCATTTACACTCTGACCTGCACGCACACATCAGGAGGATCCCCAAGCATGGCAAAGTCTTTCTTTCTTTCTTTTTCATTTAAGGTTTTATTTGTACAGCCAATATCTAAACTAGCGTTGTGTGGAAACCGAAGCTCAAACGCTCCGCAGCGAACAGGACATAAGGCTGCGTTTAATCTGCGTGGCCCCTCATGGACTCCTCCTGCACAGTGAGGGTCCGGAGAAGTGGCGCTGACAGAATTTCACGCACCGCTTTGTTATACAGCAGGCTGATAAGTAGCAGGTGATAACTGGAGCCGCCTCCTATTTCGACTGATGTGAATGGATGTGCCGGCAGTTTATTTTGATGGCAAATATTCAAGGTCTACAAAAAAAAAAAACCCCAAAAAACCAGATGAAGGTCAGGCTTCAGCTTTCTATTAAACAGTGAATGTTGGTTTATGTCAAGGTTGAGATCAGAGTCATAAGAAATATCACACAAATCCTGAAGTCCTAAAAAATGTTTTCATAGTTCCAGAAATCGCATTTGAAGACTCTCCGTCTCTGAGTTTCTGTTAGCGAAGCATTCAGTTGACGATAGCTATAGTGCTTATCCTTAGTGATGTTCACTTTTCTCAGCCTTGTTGTCGTTAGCTTTAAGATGTACTGTCGGTACCCCAAGGTAGAAGCGACGAAGAGAGCAAATGTTCCAAAATGCAAGACAAACACACAAAACAGTTGGGTTGAGGTAAGGCAGAGACTCGGCTCGGCTAGTTAGCGATTAACGAGGTCAGGAGCATGATGGTGTTGACGGCGGTATGCTCACACTCCGGTTGCTTTCAACACACTTAGCACTGCTTGACTTTTTAATATACAATCATAAAAGAGAAAGGATTTATAATCACGCTATCCGGTGTCTGCTGGAAGAGGATGGGTTCCTTTTTGAGTCTGCTTCCTCTCAAGGGTTCTTCCCCATGTCATCTCAGGAGTTTTGTTCTTGCCACCGTCGCGTCTGGCTTGCTCATTAGAGATAAGTTTGAAATTTATATCCGAAGTTCTAAAAGTGCTGTTTCAATAAGTAGGCGAAGAGCGCTTGAGTGTCCCAGGAGCTGTTAGGGGGTTACCGGTCTTTGCTGACTGGTTTTACACTGCTACTCCTCCGTTTGCAGATCGGCAGAGTTCCCCTGCTCGTGCAACTCAGAGATCACTTTCTGCTCGCTGGTGCAGGTTCTTAACCACTGAGCTTCTTAGAGATAATGCCACTAACCAAAGAGAAGGAAGCTCAAGGTGGTGGCATCATGCTGCCTGGCAGCGTTAGTTTTCTTTTTCTTTTTCTTTTTTTTTTTTTTTTTTTTTAGCTTTATCCAGTTAAGTTGTTTATCAAATCCATGATTTCATTATGTAACTCTCCCGTTTCTAGAGCGAAGATTACATCTCCATGATTCCCTTGTGTACCTTTTGCTAATCTCTTCCAGATGATGTTTGATTCATGTTGGATCCACAGCAGCTTGTGGTTTTCTACCAGAGTGAGAAACACTGTAAATAAACTAGTGGCTATCTTTTATTTGATTGGTATGCAGAATGCCTCTTTAACCCATTCCTGTCAGGAAAATTCTAAATGAGTATATAAAAAAAAAAAAGACAGGGAGAGCTGACTGTTTTCCTCGTCCATCTAATCTAAGGTGACAAAGGTATATTTGTTTTTCTGTCATCCGAAAATCAGGCGAATCAGCTGGCAAAGGATTCACTCCAAGGATCGTCTGTCGGTTTATTTATCATACGCAGGTTCAAGGTTGTTAGGTTTCCAGGTCTGTATGAGGACAGGGTTGGGCAACCATTACACCAGCATTCTAAACGGCTTACAATGAGTTATGATTTTAAATGAATTACATCTTTTGTTAAAACAAAATGTGATTTTTAGTACCGAGACCCTGTGGTTAAACTCGGGAATGCTCGTTTATACCAGTGTCACGAGTCTTCTGCTCAGGCAGGACAGGGTTTTAAGTGGATAAATCTTTACAAGGTACAGAAGATTGGACACAGGCCAAAGACATGTTTGGCTTCCTGGTTAAGGCTTTATAACCGGTAGCTGCTCCTGCTCAGGGAGGCTGTATTTATTCTTGAGAAAACGTTGCTTCAATTCAGCAAGACAAACTCACCAGCAGGTTTCTAATCAGCGACGAATAAACAGCGGTTGGGATTTCAGATCTGAAAGCAAATATTTTCCATATCCTGCTCTCTGGCATGTCTGTGGTCAAGGTTAGCACAGTGAGTTACAATGAAACAATGGGGATTTAACGGGTCCTTACACACACACACACACTGAATACTTGTGTTCACAGAGTTCTCCAATGTTATTTTTCCATATCTCGTATCTGTCATGCTCCAAGGATGCAATGAAGCTTATCATTTCCTCTAGTGTGAGAAGGCAGTACAATCAGAAGTTGCACTTGCTTCCTACTGTTGAAAAATACAGCAGCAGTGGACAAATCAGTAGCCCGGATACCCGGGACAAGCAGATTTCATGTCCGGAGTATCAGTTTTTCATTCGCACTTTCCTGGCAGACAGGTAGGTTTAACAAATCGGTTTAAAACCCTGTTCTTTATTGTTTTTCACAAAGCGCTTTGGGTATGTAGCTGTTTTTAAACATGACATTCCTCCACAGCGGTGCAGTGCACATTGCACGTAAATGCAGTAGCTATAGTGCGTGCTGCTTGCTGCCGAGTCGAGATCCGATGGCTGACGGCGGAATGATGCACGGATAACAGACAATTCTTTTCAGAATCGGTAATTAAACCTTGCACAGTCAAGCACAAAGCTGTCCTAAAACTTTAGCCTGAACAATAAGACACTAATCAGACTTCAATAATATCTTTTACATGCGATGCAAGGACACACTGTACATCAGAAGTACTGAAATGTTCACTGACTTTCTGACTGGAGGAATCTCAAACTAAAATCTGGCAACAACCTACTGAATATAAGGAAGGGAAACGTCTCCAGAACCCGAGCTCATTGGCGCTTCGTTGAGAATCTGGGATTCTGTAATATCACGCTGAAGCTTTGTGGACGATTTGTTGACACTCGGGCAATTCCGTATAGGGAATAAAGTTTGAGCTGCCAGCTGCAGTGTACTGAAAGATGTCAGAGAATTTAAACCAAAAAAAAAAAAAACCCTCAAGATGGCTTTTTAATTAAAACCATGCTGCTGGTTCCCCTGCTATGAATTAGCTGCACTCTCTGTGGCCTGGAAATGCTAGCAGAGCAGATGTGCAGTCAGGAGCTTCAGGGAGCCTTCAGCCGCACCAGCCCAGCGTTTCCCGGGCCCTTCTCCGATGTGGAAAATATACATCACTTCTCCAGAACTCCACTTCTCCCGCCAGCGGTGCATTCGAGTCCCATTAAGTCAGGGTCACTCGTCGTTTCCTCTTTGGAGAAACGGAGGAAAATGTCTTATTTATTGCTTTCCCTTGACCTTTTTCTGGCCAAACAAAACAAAACAAAACAAAACAATGAAGGAAAAAATGAACGTGTGTGTTTTCTGTACTTGTAGAGAATCCAGGCGATATACGCCAAGCGTCTGAGGAAGGGCGCTGGTCCAAATGCTGATGAAGATTAATGAGCTGCTTCTGATAAAGAGCTTTGGGGATGTCGACGCGACTCCAGATTTATTTACCGCACGTTTCCGATCAGCACTGAATTTCTCCAGACTGGAAATTACCTTGGAGAAACCTTAGCATTGATGTTGTCGTCGGCTGTAGTGGAAACTACTTTTATCAGAGTCCTGATCAATAAGAAGATGATACAGTTGGAGGAAATATCCTGAGCCAGAACGTTCAGCTGTTCTGGAGAATCCCAGCTGCGCTCTTTCTCGCGTTTCCCCTGAGGGTCCGTTTCAGTGCCTTAGCGCATTACGCTGGAAGGTGGTTTCCTCCCGGTGCGGAACATTTGAAAGTCCTCGGACTCGTTTAAATAATGTGAAAAGTGATGCTAGCTTTTTCAGTCAGCTGTGTTGTCTGTGTAGGTTAGCTAGCTAAACAAACTCCAGCTGGAAGCTAGATAAGCTAGCAAATCTTGTTAGCACAGTAGAAGAAGAAGGTTACGTTAAAAAAGAATGTGTGTGTTAATATGGTAGCGGATGTATGAACGAGGACTGATGGATTCCTCTGAAAACTACACACACACACACACACACATACATACACACACACACACACACACACACACACACACCCAAAGAGACAGAGCATTCATAGCGCTATTAATTCTTTTTGCATAAACCATAAAAGTAGCAAATTGTGTTGCTAAACAAAGAAAATCAAGCTAAAAGGCACATGTAACAATTTTTTTTCATAAAATGGAACCATTTTTATTTACTGAATTTATTTCTGCATATGCTGATTCCATTTGATCATGTTTTATGAAAAGAGAATATAAGAATATAATTTTATAACATGTAGTAACAATAAAAAAGTTTTTATTTAATTTTTTATCAGATTTTATTTAATATTTTCTTTTTAAAAACCAATTGTATGAAAAAATGGCTTAATTTATTAATTAAAACTACTATTTAAGTGTGTGGCTGTTTTCCTGTTTTTCCGTTTTCATCCTGAACTGAAAAAAAAATCGAATGAACACAGCGTTAACGTCACTCTGGTACAGTTCCAGAGCCGAATCTGCCGAGGAGCACTGAAGCTGTTCTGGCGACTTGTGACGGTCCAACACCTTACTAACACACTGTGTTTTTTTTGTTTTTTTTTTTTTCTTTAATTCGTCAGCCTTCTGTATGTACAGAAATATAAACAGTAGGAGCCTATATTAATTTAATAACAGCCTTTAATGCAAAACTACATTAACTTGGTGGATGGATCGTCATGAATCTTTCATTTGTGTAATCTGATGACCTTTGTGTAGACTCGTTTTCCTCTGCGAGTTAAATCTGTGTATTGTTTGCATAATGAATAGAGGAGTCTGTGAGTAAACATTCACAGTACCTGCAGGAAAGGAGCGTCTTGCTCGGCGGATTCAGTGATAAGCCACTCGGATTCACGCTCTTTGTCCTCGCAGCCTGGCAGCGTCTTCTGCCTTTACAGTGTTTGCCGTCCCTTTTGTTTCACAGCTCCGTCGAGCAGTTTGTTTAAACTGCATGGGTTCTGTTTCCTGCACTGTTCCTGCACTAAAGAATTTATTAAGGATAAAAAGCTACACGGTGGTGAGTCCAATCCGATTGTTTCAGTATCCGCGTCCTCACATAAACTCACTGACACACTGCCAAAGCAGGACGAGTCGGTGTACGGAAACCTCGATACTTTCATATTTTTCTTTGCACAGATTTGGAGTTTTTGACGTCTGGCTGTCAGAATCAGTTATGAGTAATACAGCGATGAGATCTCCAGACCAGAAACACAGAAACGAGTCTGAAAGGAATTCGCTCATCAAGCCCAGATCTTGAGCTAGCCACAGTCTGTGGTCTCGTATTTCTCAATGTTTTTCATAACAGCAGGTTGTTAATAATCAGGACGGATAGTGATAGTGATGGCAGAGCCTCTTTCCCTCTGTGCTGTCAGTTACATCACCGATGCCCGCTGTGAGAATCAGCACCGTGAGGGTGAACCTGACGCAGAATCACAAGATACCATCCACCAGTGTTCATCAGCTGGAAGACCGCAGTCCAGAGCAAGACTGGGCAAAGTATTTCAGCAGCCCAGACCGAGTGATTTACAAGCGCTGTAGCAGAGTGGATAAAATTACACGGGGAAACAAAAACCTGGCCGTTGGTGGACTGTAGTTTTCTAAAGACGAACCAGTGCACTGGTGTAGCAGATTCACTGTGGTTTATCCAAACACATGCATTTGGGTGAAGGATTTAGCTGAAGGCAGCTCATCGAACCAAGAGCCTAGCTATAGGGATAGAGCCATCAGCTCCGAGAACAGAGCGTTTTACCAGGCGATGACCGAAAGCACCACTTCCACTTGTTTTACTGTTAATGGTTAAGCATTAAAAGGTAACGTTTGTTGCAGTTCAGATATGTTCGTTGTTTACTTGGGCTTTGAGTACAAAGAATTGTATGTAACTGGACCGTTAGAAATGTGAGAATTTGAATACCCCTGCTGTACACTCTACTTATAACTCGATTTGGTTTGATATATTTCAAACATACACACCTGGACATAGAGCTACGTAACAGTGTTGACAGCAACCTACATGTCTAACTGCATACAGCGAATACAACAGAATCTTAGCTCTAATTGTTCACTGTTATATTTCACTGAATGTGCAGCGGTTCATCAGGAAACAGATGTTTACGTGACATCTGACCATTAGCCTCTCCGGTCTAATCCGCTGGTATGTGAGTGGGCCGAGGGGTTGAGCTCTCCTGGGTCTGTCTGTCATCTGCCATCG
Source organism: Pangasius krempfi (assembly GCA_037576825.1). Taxonomy (NCBI): domain Eukaryota; kingdom Metazoa; phylum Chordata; class Actinopteri; order Siluriformes; family Pangasiidae; genus Pangasius; species Pangasius krempfi. Next base: position 11,687,761 of record CM074998.1, read on the forward strand.
CCTCTTCCCCTCCTCTTTCTTCTGATATTTCAGAAGGAAATGTAAAGAAACGGCCGTTGCTCTCACACCAACGCAGACATTCATACCAGTGGAAAGACTTGATCCTCTCTGGGAAGAACATAGAGAACATTATTTCTTCAAAACATGCCAGAACAGACAACATCGTTGGTCTCTTTAGTGTCTGTATAAAAAAAAAAAAGTACAAATGATTCCTGAAAGGAATTCAGCACTAGACACACGTCAGAAGCTTTGGCACATTGCTCTGTATTTTAAGTAATTAATACTCTTTTTTTTTTTTTTGTCATTGACATGAAACCTTTTGGTTGAAGCTTTTTCAAGAACCGGTCTGTATTTTGACAAGTTTGAGAGTCGGTCCGTTACGTAATCCGGCGTGAAAGTTCTCTAACATGCTGCTTGACCATAATAACCATGAAGGACCTGCCAAGTTTCACGTCTTACTTTGGGAACATATTTCACCATCAAAAGTTAACACCTTCAACCATACACAGCACGGGCATTGTCCTAGACCGTAATTTACATGTAACACACATTTTGGATTGCTTGTACATGTTTTTCCTCACCATACAGCTGCTCAAGCTGACTCGGTTAGCCTCAGTAATGTAGCTGCTGATCAGTTGGTCGCACCAGTAAAACGGGCGCTCCATCATCAGATCTTTTGATCTTTGCTCGTTTAATATGTTCAGAACCTGCCGCTCTATTCACTACGCACATCCATACAAGAGTAAAGTGTAGTAAACCCTAATGTTTTGTTGCACATGCCTGATTTTAACAAGCTACAACTGTGTGAATAATACAGGATGCTGTAGTTCTAGATGTTTACTGCAAAGTGCTGCAAGACTAAGCAGGAGTGGAGAGTTACAATTCTGCCACACAAAACCACAGGACACTTTTTTCACCTGTACAGTGAGCTAATGAAATTATTGTTTACCCATCTCTGCTACGTTTCCATTTCCTGACTAGAAAATAGTTTAAATGCATTATTAGGACTTAAAGATTCCCCATTTTAAAACAGCACCAATGTTGCATTTCATACACACTGCATTCAGATGTGATGCGCTTTAAATTTCTCTTTCAAACGTCAGAGCTTTCATTCCAAATGTGCCATTTCGAAAGAAGACACGCCATAATAATACATTTTTAAAAGCTCTTTCATGAATTAGCAGACGTCAAATATTGTGTCAGGTGTCGATGTTCACCCCTGCGTGTCTACCGCACATTGACCGTTTCGTGATCACAGTGGATCCAGAGCCGGACCTCAGGAACTCTGGCTGCAGGGCGGAAATGTGAGCGTAGCAAACTCACCTACCGTGTTTTTGGAAGGTGTGATGAAAGAAATGCAGACACGGAGAGAACCTGAGAAGCTCCATGCAGACAGAAAGTTTGGAAATTTTCTATATACGTGATATGAGAAACAAATTCACAGTGCCAGTATTTTGTATCGCAGTAGTCTGTGTCATGCCTATCGATTATCTCTTTTTTTTTCTTTTGTTGATTTTTTAAAAAAAATTTTTTTTATAAAGTTTATCCTATGGTGTATTGTCCGTAAAATTGTATTAACCTCTCTGATCCACTCACAGTCCAGTCACGGCTGCACGGATTCAAGATTTTAAATATTAAACATGTTCAAAATTTGCAGCTCAGCATCTGCAGTGTGTAGCGTAGCATACTCCTACATTGCTCAGCAGTAATCTGAAAGTGTGATGATCCAGGATGAGAAAAATCAGAGGAAATTATCGTCATATCATTGCATCGTTATATATCTCGTGGGTTTGCTGTGGTTCAGGACTGTATGAATCGGGGAAATCTTCTGGCTAAGACTTAACCAGGTTTAACCCAGTTCAGGCATGTTAATTAGGTAAATTAGCAGCAGGAAAAATAAGAGCAGACAGAATTACTGGCTGCTACTTTTCTACTTTTTTTCAAAATATCATGAGTTCTCCTTTGGAAAACATCCCCCCCCCCACCCCCCACCCCCATTTGAATAGTAACAGTGGTCTCTATAGGGCTCGCTGTCTCAGCACCCAGCACTGGGCCGCTTCTCGCTGTACGAGCTCTCCTCGTGGAAACACCCTGCATTTTTATTCTGGACCCTGGAAAAACAAACAGCTAGTGCAGGATGCCCTGCTGAATTACAGCCATTCAGTTTACTTAATGCAACTTAATATAGTTGTTTTCCTGTTCCCTTGCTAGTACTAAACGAAAACATCTGAAATTACTCTCCTGGGTGAGGATTTCAGTTATAAGGCATAAAGTGAGACTGTCATTAAATGTTACGATACTTTATATTTGGGATGCGAGATGCCAGATTCGCACTGGAAGGAATTAAACCTCAAAAATCCTCTGTGTGTGTGTGTGTGTGTGTGTGTGTGTGTGTGTGTGTGTGTGTGTGTGTGTGTGTGGGGCTGCGCTAGCTGTCGGTGTCCTGTGGCTCCGAGTAAACCCAACACCCTGTTCGCTGTGGCTGCTTGTTATTCTTTCCACTGCGCCTGGGCAGCGTTCTGTTACCCCCTCACATCACTACAGAAGTGCACTCGTGTCAGGTGCAGCCGAGCCTCGTGTCTTCCTGTTTCATGGAAAGCCTCCCAAAATCCCGTCTGGCACTTTCTGATGGCCAGCGCAAATGAAACGTGAGGTCAGGCAGGCCAGCGTCCGTAACGAAAGAGTTTTTGCAAGCGTCACAGAACAGAAATGGAGTCGAGCAGTTAAAAAACAGAAAATGGGAAAGATAAATAAAGAGCAGGAAAGCCTATTCAGTGCGAGTTACACACACACAAACACTCCGAGGCCCACTGAGAAAATGACATCGGATGCAAACTCGAGTGACATCTAGCTGCAGCCTCGTAAATGAGAAGCGGAATCCTGTCCTAACTCACAGGGCTGAGGGATGGGATTTGAACTTGACAGCCTTGTGGTCATGTACTACACAGAACCTTAACAGCTGAGTCACCGCTGTGTCCTGAATACACAAGTACACAAATACACGTGTTTTGCGTGTCAGGAGATTCAGGCCTGGTATTTCTCTGATGGTAGATTTGCAAAATGAATGAGTCTGAAGCTTGTAAGAAAAATAATCTGAAAACGTCACTTGGGTATAGGAGAGGGAAACGCAGAACAGAAGCAGAAAATATTAACAAGAGCAAGACTACAAATCTCATCTCATCTTATTACTAGCAATAGTCAGTCATTTTCAAATCTCATCCGTTTGGACCCACTTTGTCTCAGCGCTAATGCTAATGACAGCATGGAGGAATGACGCAGTAGGGTCCTTGAGCAAGTCCCCTAACCCTCATCTGCTTCCTCACCTCTAACTAAACCATCTGGCATAATGTAGAAAGCGTCTCCTAATCAGAGGTCACGTCCACGACTATCTCATATTGGACCTGTAAGAGCTTTATTGTAGACTTGTTCATTTTATTACCTTGGTGCACCATGTTCCCTCTTGTCTCTTAAAATAGGGTCCAGCCTCAGGGTGCAGAACACGCCGGTAATTACGCCAGCGGCGCGCAATTAGGCCAGAATGTAGCCATGTGGGGTAGCAGTGCCAAAATTAGCAAGCGTTCATTTCAGTGTTCGAAAAAAGTTTGACAAAACGACTACTGCAGCACGGAGAAGCAGTGTGGGACGCGAGATATCTTTATTTTGTCTGAAACGTAACCAGCGAGCTTTCAGTGATGCCACACTGACTCACAGCAGAGTGGCCATGACCTCTGCAGTCATGTTCTAAAAATGCTATTAAACTCTTAAATGGAATCATAACATATATTTCTAAGAGTATCGAAAGCATTGATATTACTGAGGCTAAAACATCGGCTTGTATGTGTGTGTGTGTGTGTGTGTGTGTGTGTGTGTGTGTTATAAAAAAGACGTATCATGCTAGAGCTGCTAATTAAAAGTGCATAGTAAAAAAAAATAGCTGTCTAGATGTTAGCCCATTATTCTATTATCTAATGGCTCGAGGAAAACTGTTTTTTGTGCAGCTTTTATTTAAAAAGATAATAATAATAATTTAAAAAATGCCAAATGTTTTCTTTTTGGTTATGGTTATGTTTAAGTGTAGCCATAGCATTATTTAAATTCATAGTTATGTCAGTAAGTATATTAAGGATAGTAAGACAAACATGAGTGTGAGTGTGTGTGTGTGTGTGTGTGTGTGTGTGTGTGTGTTCAGCGAGGGTAAAGCTGATCAGTTATTAGGTCTTGAAGTGAAACATTAGAGATCTTCGAGTGAACCCATTAGCATTAGTGTGTACAGCCGTTCCTCATCGCGTAGGCTGAAAACTTTATGGGAGGAAGATTCAGGATAAAACGTGATATTGTGGTGAGTCCATTCTTCTGACATTTGTGTGATTTTTGGGCTGATCCAGTGCACAATCTTTCACCGTGTCCACCTGACTAAAGCTAAGTTATCAAAGAGTTATAGCGATGTAGATCCCACATGTGACAGACGCTGGCAAGCCCCAGCTGCACATTTACGTGTGTTCTGGTCATGCCCCTCGCCGCACAAGTATTACTCAGAAATCTTCCAGCTCAGAAAGTACCAGTATGCTGTTAGAACCGACTGCCATTATGGCACTTTTTGGAAACCCCTCCCCAACCACCATTATCAAGATATGAAGCAGACTCCGTAGCCTTTAGAATCCTCATCGCTAGCGACTGATTCTGTCGCGTTGGAAACTGCCTGCCCCTCCAACACACCTCTCTGTGGAGTAGAGAAATTCGACGCTTTATTGAGAGTTTGAGAAAATCCATTACACTCCTCATTCAGGAAAAGGGCTCCTCATTCAAATCGGGGGACATCCGGGGACCTTTTCTCTCCCTCGTGGAAACGTCATCGCCTTCGTCAGACCCTGGATAACTACACCAACCTGTCTTTACTCTGAAGAGCTCTGAGTGTGGACTGACCTTATTAGGTTCATCAGTATTAAAATATATGTAAACGTGCGGTCATGCGCACAATATATTTATACACACGCAATTTATTTTTGTTGCTGTGTGTGTGCATATGCACATCTACCTATATATGTGTGTGGATATCTACAGTATATGTATGTGTATGTGTGTGTGTATATATCATTGGCACTAATGTACAATATGCATAATTTATGTTTGATTATATTGTTGTATATTTATATATTAAATATTAAAGTATTTAACTGCACGCTTGTTTGCATAGCCATGTATATTCTCACCGGTTCCCCCCTTTGTGTTCCTTATTAAATTGTGAACATAAAATAAAATCGATCATTTTTTGTAGGACTTTTTAAACGTCAGTTTCCGCCTCAGCAAAACTAAACACCATGATGCATGTCATCAGAGGTGCACGGGACTTTTTTTTTTTTTTTTTTTTTTTTTTTAAACGTATTTCTGAACAAATTCTGAATTTAGCCACGATTCTCTAACCAAAATATTCTCTTTCCCAAAATATAAACTAATTAGGAATGTAAACCTAAAGATGAATGACCGAATGCTGGAAACGCTCTGCACGAGCATTATGAACGTGGCCTTTCCTTTTCCTGTGAGCTTCAACACACGTGCTTACAAGCATATTTGCATAAAAATATGATTTTTTTTTTTTTTTTTTTTTTTTATTATTCCTAAAAATACTTTTACTAATATACTCCCTAATATGCATCATCATCAGTGCAGCTCATCAGCATGGTTTTATTTCTTACACCAGGAAACAGTGAAGTCAAATGACTTCAAATGGCGATTTGAGTTCTCTGCTTATGTGTACGGTCTGTGGTGTAGGATACAAGCTGCCTTGTACACTCGCTCTACATAGGAATAGTGCTGAGATGAGCCTGTGCCCACTGTAGCCTCAGATTCTTGTTCCTGGCTGACAGGAGTGGAGCCTGATGTGGTCTTCTGCAGCTGTAGCCCATCTTCCTTCCAAGATTCCACATGTTGTGCGTTCTGAGATGCTTTTCTGCTCACCACGGTTGTAAAGAGTGGTTATTTGAGTTACTCTTCCTTTCCCGTCAGCTCGAACCAGTGCATTCTCCTCTGACCTCTCTCATTTTGCTTAGCAGAAGTACAGAAGTACCACTCACTGGATCTTTTTTTTTTTTTAAAACATCATCCTCTAAAGATCGCTGTGCGTGAAAATCCCAGGAGAACAGCTGTTTCTGAAACACTCGAAGCAACCCGTCTGGCACCATCAACCATACCACGGTCAACGTCACGGAGATCACGGATTATTCTTTTTTTTCCCTCATTCTCATGTTTGATGTGAATATTACCTGACGCTCTGAACCTGTCGAGATTGTATGCATTGCTCTGATGCCCCACGATTGGCTAATCTGATAACTGCATGAGTGAGCAGGTGTACAGGAGTTCCTATTAAAGTTACGATCGTGCGTGGTTAGGCTTTCAGTGAGATTGAGATTCATCCTGTTTTCCTTTGTGGTGTGACATATGGATGTGCAGCTGAAAAAACAAAAGCCTAAGCCCCTTTTTTTTAGAGAGCTATGGCAGATGCACGCCAAATATACGCTCAGACGATGTATCTAGAAAACGTGGCCTTCAAAGAATCCAACACAAAGCAAGCAGAATGGCCTGCGCTCTTTCAGAAACGATCCATGATGTGACCACAGCCCATCAAAGCCTATAGACAGAAATAACAAAGAAATTCTACCTGATTCAGGGTTGGACTGGTGAGGAAACACAGTGGAGATGGGGCTCTGAGCGTGCACAGAGCTTTGCTGATACAGTATACACCTTATGCACACACAACAATATAGATTATGGTCCTGAAAAGGACGTTTAAAGCTCCAAGCTACTCCACCCACGCTAGTTTGTTTTAGCTAGCCAAATGGCCACCCATCAGCCTTCACGTGACCTTGTTACAGCTGGAGGTCCAGGTCTCACCTGCTGTGTCCCAGAACGCGCCGTTCTTTCCGAAACGCAATGAAAAGCCATTCGAGGACTTGCATGACTCTCGTGAACAAAACAGGAACATGCTTGTTTTAAATTCCCAGGGAGAGAGGGAAATTTTTTTTTTTTTTTGAGACCACATTACAGTCAGAGTGAGGAAACATTTAAAGTTTTTCTCATTAAAGCTTTTCTGGAGCGCTGCCTTTCTGATTCAGAGTTTCACTCTAACGTAGATCAGAGTTTTGGGCCAAAAGCTTAAGCTAAGAACAGCGCTATTTCTAGAACAGGAGTTGTATAGACTATTATGGGACACATTATTGTTAGAGAAGAGGCACTTCCTTGTGCAGACAGTGCAGTGAAACAGAAGCAGTGTGTGCTCAGTTGCTCTAACAATAGGCTTTATCATCTTAAGCATTAGTTTTAAGAGAACGTTAGGTTTTCCCCTTTATTCAGATGGGTTTTTGAGCTTACACTGGGTATTACTCAGTGTGTTCTGACTGTTAGTCAGTGTGTGTGTGTGTGTGTGTGTGTGTGTTGAATATGATCAGGGTGGACGAAATGTGTGTATATATATATATATATATATATATATATATATATATATA
>CM074998.1:11697834-11709170 GCA_037576825.1 Pangasius krempfi
AACATTAGTTTTCCAGCACTAAATTAAAATGTTAGAGAAAAATGTTTGTATGTCAGTAAAGAAAGCAGCATATTACAGACCACTTTTCAGACAAAAACCATAATGAAGGCTGCTGGGTTTTGCTGCAAAAATAAGAAGTAAGTGCGACAGTCAAAGTCTCCAGAAGAGCTGTGGCAGGTCCTGCAAGATGCTCAGTACCACTTACAGCTCATTTCCTTATAAAACCGCACACACTCTGCCTGAGACAGTTTATAGCGTTACGGCATTTCTTTGCGCGTACGTAAGACGTTTGCACAGTACTGTGTATATGTATACGTATGTATGTGTGTGTATATCCTCCTGACTCAATCACTGTAGCTCTGTAGCTTTAATGCAATTATTTAGGAAAGTTTGCTGAGGGCTTTATTTGGTACATGGAAAATTGGCCTTGCTCAAGATCTTTGTCCTTCCATTTTCCTGTTTGAACTGCATTAAAGATTTCACTAGTTTTTGCAGATTAACACAGCAAATATTCAAAATCATGTATGTGTCATGTGGGAGCATGATGGGGAACACACAGACACACACACACACACACACGCCTCATTCTGCTGATGTGTGAATGAGTCTTTGTGTTGTGAAGAGACATTGGTAGTATCGGGAAATGCTTATACGTCCATACATTAGCAGGACAGAAAAGTACCAGTGAAAACAAATACGAGAGTATTTTTTAGCTTCCTGTTTCACTTGTCTCCAGTGGACTTTGGATCATGTGATTTAAGTAGCTGCTGGACTTATTTGACCAGTGGGTGTATCGTTGAACCTATACATCATGCACCCTTCAAGTGTAGGCACCTGGTGCTGTAAAGTCTTTTAACGATTCCTGTCCAAAAGATTATTAACATATTAGCATGTCTTAGACAGTTAGTTTGTGTTGGCAGTGCAGATAAACATTTATAAATATGAGTAAATATTCATTCATTCATCCATTCATTCATTCCGTTTCTTCTAGCAAGCACCTTATTTTGTTTGGGGCTGCTATTTTATGCGAAAAAAGAAAGTAAAGGGGAAAAACAGATATACTACATCAAGTCAATTGCACAAGAGGTGGCAGGATGGGACGAATATTACAGCTGAAAGCATCCAAAAACCTGTTCAAAGGATAGGAAGAAGGTCTGAGTTGGTTACAAAAGCAGGAATATTTATATGCATTTATATTGCAAAAGGAAAGGCAGACATTTGAAATGTATTCATGTATCTATTCATGTGAAGTCATTTTCATTCCTTGCGATAATGAAGTAATGAGATTTCTTTGTATTTTTCATTTTATCCTAAGGGGATGCCAATTTTTTTGCACTTGCCTTCTGTGTTGTGCAGACAGACCGTATTGAGTAATGCTGAAATGGATGAAACGTTCATGATTGATGTCCTTCTTTTTTTAGCTTGTTTTTCAAGATGTTTTTCACTTTGCTCAACTCTTTTACCATTTGGAGCATGGCAAAATCCCTCTGTCTTGCAACATCGCAAGCACAGCTCAGTTGTGAAGCACAGAGTAAATGTTGCAGATGTGAGGCCTGCGTGCTGTGTGTCCCTCGCTCACTCATGTAACGTAGCTGTGATGTGCAAATATGCTAAGCCACTCCCTTAAGAGCAAACACATGCTCTGTCCTGTTTACATAGTTAAGTCTGATTTATCGCCGTCTTTCTTTTTCTTTCTGTCTACATGTCTTTTTATGCCACATTTTCCCAAGGCATCAAAGAGAACTGTAACAAGAGCTCTTCTGTCGTCACACAGTTTTATTAAATAAGGGTTAGTGGTGGTTTTGTGGTTAAGGTGTGGAGCTTGTGGCCAGGAGGTTGTGATTTCAAATCCCAGTACTGCCGAGAATAACTGGTGAGTCCATGGCCAGGTTTATGGTCAGACTGTATTCTGGCTCGACTGTCACTGGGAGAAACTGCATTTTAAAAATGTATATATTTACCCACAGATGAGTGATCCCTTACTCTTATTGTAGTCCTGCAACTCTTTAAAATGATGAGCTGTTTGAGTTCAGTGACCACCCCAAAACCACGAGGTTCTTCAGTACCGGAACCTGACACCTCTCCAACGGCATACTCGTGTTCTAGATCAGGGGTCGTCTACTATACTGTAGCAGAGCCAATCAATGTATTCTTTAAAAAAAAAAAAAAAAAAAAAAAAAAGTTGTTGCAGATCCTCTGTAGCACTTTATCCAATCGCATTCTTTTATGTAAATTATTATTATCTGAATTCAGCTCATCAAACCAGAGACTGATCATACCGATCATACTGATTAAGAGGCTGATCACAATATCATACTTTTATCTGTTTATAGACACATTCAGTGTTGTAAAGTAACGTTCATAAGACAAAATTATAACGCAGCTTATGATGTCACCTAGAAACTGGAAAGAGCAAACTCGTCTGTTCTGAAGACTTCCCAGTGTCTGAAAACTTAAAGGAAGAGCTGTACCTATGACTGTTAGAAAGCGCTGACACTGGAGACTCCTTCCTGAATTGTTACACAAACATGTCATTCCAGGAGATCCAAACAGACGAAGAAGAAGAAGAAGAAGAAGAAGAGGAGGGAGAGGAAGAAGGTGAGGGAGAGGACGAAGAGGACAAGAAGGAGGAAAAGACCAGAGGACCTGCTCAGCTGTGCGCTCGTCTCAGAGCTATAGCTCAGCGCTTTCTCCACAACATGGGCCGAGTTTTGGCCGTCACGCTGCTGGGGCTGGCCGGTGAGAAACACCACACACACAAACACTAATGGGGAACACACACTTATGGAATGTGCATACAGACAATACGTTACAGTATGTACTGAACATGTATACAGAGAGCTCACACACGCTGAGAGAATACAGACATGTGGAGAGTGTTCATATTTTTTATAACACACACTTTGATAATACACGTGTATGGAACGTGTAGAAAACACAGATATGCAATATATAGAGAGTACACCAAGTTTTGGACATGTATTGTATAACACATTTATATTTACGTTTAACGCAACAAGACAGTTCGGGTTATCGCTAACGTTATAGCAGCTACGAACATTCGTTCCTTCAACAGACCCTTTTTTTTCCCCCCTCTTTCTTGAATAAGACCAACAAAAAAAAAAGCTTCACCTCTGAGTGGTACAGAGCGGCAACGCTGGAGACTACGTTCATAAATGTTAACTAAACATCTCCTCACAGAAAACATCTCCATAGCAACATTTACACACTTAGTTTAATCCGATTATGTGGCGCATCCAGTGCCCGTGTAAGCTGTTACTACAGAGTCAACAAGGTATTAGAACTTGCACATTAATATACTGTCATTTTCCTGCTGGTGTAGAAATTGAATCAGCGCCAGTCAGATTTGGGAATTCACCAGCGCAGTGGTATGATAGGAAATAATTTAATTTAATTTTTAGCCAAGGTATGTGTCAGCTGTTAGTATTATACAGTAATGGGAAAGATAATGATAAACATGGTTTAGGATATATTGACTACTACATTTTAATCTCCAGGTCAACACCTTTGCGAAAAAACGATCTTCAGAGACATAATGTTTTTGCGATTAAACTTCCTCTTTGGTTGTGCTGCAGTGTACGTGTGACAGATGTTTACTTTCGATCGATGGCCCTGATAAGCTGCTTCAGCTGATGTATAAGTAGTGAAGATTATTCCTGTTTCCTGAATATCCGTGTTAAAAGTAGGCGAGCTGTTATTTGCTTGAAAAATATTTATTTCTCAGCATGTGCTGTTCTGCACAGGTATCACGTTGCCCTCGGCTTTCTCCTCCATCTACTTCCTGCTCTTCATCATTGTGTGTACCTGGTGGGCCTGCCACCTTCCCATCAGCCACCTGGGCTTCAACGCACTGTGTGTGATGGTGGGCTTGTTCACAGCCGGGCACCTGGTGTGTTTGTACTTGTACCAGAGCACAGTGGCACAGAGCTTCCTCACCCCGAGCAGTCTGTGGGCCAGGTACACTTGAACACTACACACTCCTCCAAGCACATCACTGCTGCTCTGCTTAAAGCGCACAACACTCTGACATCATTTCCTCCACCAAACACACACATGAAACACACTTATTGGGAACTTCTCGCTAAACCATACCGCGTGATTTTGGCCATAATTCGTTTCACACTTTGTAATGGAAAGCAAGTCATAACAATGTAAACTATAAACAAGAAATTTGGCTCATACTGACATAACGGTATAAACACATGAAATTCGGCTGAGCCTGAATTCTGAGAATGGTCACGATGGCCATCACTGTCTTGTTTTTCAAAACAGGCCATAAGAACCATTCAAACCTGTCCACGAGCAACATCACTAATTCCGACAGACGGGTTGAATCAAACTCAGCGTCTATAAAAAAAAGACGTCCGTGTAGGCACACAGTTTTCCAAACATGCTTTTCTTACTTACATGATACACGAGTGCTGAGATCGGAACTTTAAAAATTATGATGCGTTCCACTTGCCTCGGAAGCGGGAAGGTCGTAGCTCAGAATGATGTACAGAGTGAGGAAAAAGATTTACGACTCCTTGTTCGCCTTTTGTTAGCGACAAGCTAGCCAGCTATCTCTGAGGAGTGATGCATATTTTCCTCCTCACAACAGCAAACTCTGTGGTCAGTGTTCTAGATCTACCAAGCAAATATGTCTGTATACTGATTGACCTAACGCAAATATTTGCTAATACAGTATAACTTATTTAAAGGTAAGACGTGCTACTTGGTTTTCTTGTGATGCTGAGCACAGCCATGTTGATTTGACGTTACTTTCTCAACTCGGTGAGGTGAGAAGACTATACATTCCTGTATACATGGCTCTTGTAATTATGCCGATCTACACATGCTCTTTGCCTTTCCCGCTGTTATTTCCCGGGAGATTGAAGATGCTGCCGTTGGTTATAGAGTATGCTCAGTTGTTAGTTTTATTACTACTTTTTCACGCTAATTTAATTAGGACTCTAACACTTCTCACCATCAAAAATGCCCTACAAAAGCACCTCGAAATGGAAAGGGTCGGGTAAGCATCTGTTAGCACCCACAATTCCTTGCAGACTGAGCATGCGCATTTATCTCCTTTAAGTAAATTTTTTGAGTAAGGTGCAACAAATTTCTAATTAAAAGAAGCATACTCCAGGGGTGGGAATCAGAATCTGGGGAATCAGAATATAATCTGAATCAGGCAATCGGATTGCGGCGTTTACGTGACTCAATACTAATTAGAACAAATTCTGATTAATATCAGAATATTGAAGTGCATGTAAACATTGTTGGTATTCTGCTACTTGATAACGTCTGGACTCAAGACTTCCTAGATGTAGATCCTCCCTTTAGATTGTGTGTGATGGCAGTGCGGTCCAGCACACGCAGCGCAATTCATAATCCTGAACACCACCCTTTGCATAGAACATATTTCAGAACACATGCCAGTGATCAGTTATGCTGTTAGTGCTTTTCTCTGTATGCTTTAGAATTGTCGTTCTGTTGCTCAGTCCCTTAACATTTCTAATCTTGCTGCATTTGCTGGCCTTACAGCAGCTGAGAAAATAATTACAGTGAATTGGAAGCCATCCCACTCTCTTTGGAATAGACATACGATATCTTGGATATCATATAGCTGGAACTCTCAGCAGCTAGAATGAATGGTGCTAACAGGATACCCTCATAGTACTATTGATGCGTTTCTGCATTAAAGTGTTATTTTTCCTTTTACTGCTCTTACTCAGAACTAGGCCTGCTCTCGCTCTCTCTCTCTCTCTCTCTCTCTCTATATATATATATATATATATATATATATATATATATATATATGTATATATTTCTCTCCCCAGCTTCCTTTTGTCACCTTCATTCTGCCACTCATAATTCAAACAGATAACACCACTCACTCATACTATGTCTGCGTGTGTGTTATGTAAATGTGAGAAGTATGGGAATGAGGAGGCAGCGTGTGAATGTAGGATGATGTGTCATGTATAAGTGTGAGTGGGTGCAGGGATGAACACATTCGGCTGGGAATGTTCCGGATCATTTATCTTCCATGGTGAGAGTGAAGGGAGCAGGGATTGACAGGAAGTGAAGTTCTGTGGGAAGTCCCCTAGCTGTCAGGGTTCCATGCCATTGTGGCAGAGCTCTGAGGCATACAGCTTAGAAATGGATACACGCACACACGCACGCGCACACACAATCACACACACACACACACACACACACACACACACACACACACACACACACACACACACAGACACACAGACACTGTTTGACTGGCTGTGTGTGTTGCTTAAAAGGTGCTTGCTGCCAGCTATGTGCATTCCTCCCATCCTACAAATATCTCCTAAACTTTGTACTGTCATGAAGGTGATGATGGATGTCAGGCACAGTGTTAAATAGTTCTGCCAAATTACACACACACACACACACACACACACACACACACACACACACACACAGTGGCATCATTCTAACCTGAAGCTTCTCTTTTTCTCCAGGCTTTTTGGTCTTAAGGATATCGTTAGCCCTTTTAATTGCTCCTCCCACTCCGATGACCTCATATTCAACACACAGCATGATTGGCCCGTGTACGTCAATCCAGGCATCCTCTTCCTTCTCTACATCACCGTAGTAACAGTCCTGAAGATCAGCAGTCATGGTTACCTAGAAAGGGTGCTTGCACACTATTTTTTCCTTTTTAAATGAATCACAACCACCATTTTACTTTAAACCTGGTGCTTATTGATGTGTGATGTGGTTGGTTTTACAGAATGAGGGTGTGGGAGAGGAGGTGGAGCTAATGCCATGCAGGGCGGGCCGAATAACCCCTGAAGATGACACTAAGGTGGGTCCACAAACATACGAGGCCTGGCTAACTGATTTAATGCATTCGTTTTTTTAATTACTTAAGAAAAAAATTAAACAAATTACAAATGAATTTTCATGAGTGTAATGTTACATTGCCACAGTGAACATTATCAGAAGCCCTCCACTGTGAGACTGAACAGCATAAAAGCTGTTTAGCTTGAGTTTGCATTTCTTACACAACCATGGATCAGTGTAAAAGTCTCCAAGTAGCGTTTGATGCAGGAATAATTCTTATTAAAGCCTCCAACTCGAGTGCAGCAAGGCTTTCTATTCATTATATATACACACACAAAAGATCAAAGCTAATGCTTTTGGAGAATGTGTGCAGTGCGCTCCATGCACCAAGTCAAGTCAAGTCAAGTCAGGCTTTATATATAGAGCACATTTAATGCAACAAAAGTTGACCCAAAGTGCTTTACAATAAGAAATATAGACAATATGAGGAAAAAAAAATCCAGATTGTTGTCATGGTTACAAGCCACATAGTTTCATGCACATCAATTTAGAAACGTGATTGTGTTTTTGGAGGCGTCTCGATATTAGGAATTAATGCACATCAGCCAGCCGGCCAGTCAGTGCTCACAGACAGCATTTGAGATTTTTGAGACACCAAAAAAAAAAAAAAAAGACACCAATAAATGTCTGTTGGAAATTATGTGTAATATAATTATATTAAAATATATGAAATACATTTATTATTAAAAAGGCAGAGCCCTTTTCCTACACAAGGCATTTATACATACAGTTCAGAAGACCTTTCGATTGGCTGGGCGTCTGAAAGTAGAATATGGGATGTTAGTCAAACGGTACATTTTTTTTTGTACCAGCTGTAAATGAATTTAGCATTTACTTTAAGGATTTTTCAGAATGGAAAAAAGTGATATCACATTTTAAAAACCCATATTGCTGGCTTTAGACATCAAGATACTCTTTAATGCATAGAGAATTGTTTTATAATTGCGTCTTGGCTTCCTGAATTGAAACTGAATTTAATAATAAAAAAAAATCCTGTCTTTAGTCACAATATGAACAGAGACAGCAGCAGCAGGGCATGCAGAATGGGTCTGCTTCTGTCTGTATGGCGTGCTCAGAAGTTTGTGTCTTAAAGGCTTTAAACTATAACAGTATATTAGAACAATGGAAGAGTCTGGAAATTTCCATTACGGAGCTAGTTTCCGTAATTATTACAGCTTTGGCTGCGTATCTAATGGCTTTGTGTTGTGTTTGTGTGGAAATGATCTGGGTTTTTTTTGTGTTTTTTTTATTACAGCGAATGTTGCTGGCTACAGGTGAAAGTCCTGCGCAGGAAACGGACAGCAACGATGCCCAAGCCCACGGCACTAACGGTTCTAGTCAGCACGACCTAGGTAAATCTGTGTGTTTCCACCAGACAGCGAATCAGCTGTGTGTATGGGACTGTGTTTGTGCGACTAGCTTTGGTAATGCACACAGACGTGCTGTGACACACGAGGCTCAGGCTACAGGGTGTGAATATTTATGATTATTAAGCTTTAATGACTGTTACAGAGACAGTTACAGCCAGACCCTAACTCAACTTACTGTAATGATACCAGATCAATTTCGGGAACCTGCTGCTCTCGCAAACACATCTAAATCTGTAGCAAGAGCTCCAGAATTATTGGCACCCTTGGTGAAGATGGGTGAAAAAGCTCTCAATCCCACACTGAAACTCTGAGAGAAATCTATCCTTTAGTAGTAAATGAAAGTAGATTTATTCTAAGCAAATGGAAAAAAGTAATAAACATTATAACAAATGTGTCTCAATTATTGGCACCCCTGCATTTAGTATATTGTGTACTGTCCACTATATGTCCACTATAGCATCACTGATTTATTTTTATTTTTTTAAGAATGCTAGATGAGATTGTAGAATACAGAATGAGGAATGTGACTAAAGGCTTCTGCGTCACCTCGTATTTATACCCAGTGAAACATGATGTTTTTTTTATTCATAAAATTAAATTCTTAGTGTGAAATGAAGGTAAATAACCACAAAGACGTGTGTGTGTGTGTGTGTGTGTCAGGTCCCAGCGCAGAGACAGTGCAGCAGCAACAGCAGGACAGTCCTGTACGATTAGTGGGGAGGATGATCATGCAGCAGAGTTACATCAGTGCTCTCATCGCCATGATGGTAACATCCTCATCCTCTTTTTATCACTTTCTGTACGTAAAGTAAAACACGATGCGATTGATAGTGTAACTTACAAACATGCTGTTTTACTCTATCTGTACATATAATCTTCGAAGTCAAGCATGTGTTGTGTATTAGTGTTACATGCACACTAATAGTCTGATTATCAGCATTTGGGCAGTTATGATGGATATATAAATATATATGTGCAGGTATGGAGTATCACCTACCACAGCTGGTTGACGTTTGTGCTGCTCTTGTGGGCGTGTGTGATCTGGATGCTGCGAGCACGCCGCCACTTCGCCATGCTCTGCTCACCCTTCATCCTGCTGTATGGCCTTAGCCTCTGCAGCCTGTGCTACGTCTGGGCCATGGACCTGGAGCCCGAGCTGCCAAAGCACTTGGGCTCCATGAGCCTGAGACAGATGGGACTTGACCGAGCGCCTTATCCCTGCCTACGCCTGGGAGCCATGGTGAGGGCTTCCGAGAAACCCAGTTTACTGTGACTTTCATCAGGAACGACTCATAAACATGAATAGTAGTAACCACAGTACACGCTCACGCATGTAAAAAGACAGCAACACATTTCGATTCTATTAATATGCAAATTAAAAAACACCCTCGAACATTCACACCTCTACCCCTTTCAGTGAAAAACTAATGTTGCATGCACTATATTTGTGTATTGGAACCTGATTATCTTTTTTATTTTATGACTCATATTTTTTAACACCTGCCTGCCACAGATTCAGGACTAACTCAGGTTTTCTAATGAGATTTTCAGCTTCCACTGTTTCTTAAAACAATTTGGCAAAAGTGCCAGAGTGAACATTTTCAAACTTTGTTCAGTCTACACATTCAAATGAACTTAAAAAAAAAAAACTTCCTCCAAAAGTTTAGCGTGACTTTAAAGCATTAGACACAAGTGATCCATCTCAAATGTTAGGTCTCGTCAGTGTTTTAAACGAAGGTGCTGATGAATCTTAAATAACCGATGTATCGTGCCACTAAACTGCTTCTTGCTCCATCTCTTGCTCAGCTGCTCTTCACGCTGACATTCTGGCTGCTTTTACGACACTCAGTAAAGGATAAGTTTGGAAGGAAGAAGAACCAGAGTGTCCCGCTTGAGGAGGTCACCACTGGAGGTAAGAGAGACGGCTGACCTACGCCCCACACCTTCTCATGCTCACTCCTATAATCAACAGAGGTGTAAAAGAGGCCACACGCTGGTCAGAGACTGGAGAACATCAAATCTCCGGCTGGTTCCTCGATGCTGTAGAACGTTTGTAGATGTTTGGATCCATGCTGAGGATAATAATAATAAAAAAAAAGAATAAGCTCTCTTACTTGTGTTAGTCCCACGTAACCATTTTAAAAGGTGAACGTGAATGAACTCTGTGCACACCTCAGAGAGCACGGGCCATGATGACTCCATCCTGAAGCTGCTGGGAAGGGTGGTGATGAGTCTTTATGCTAAGTACTGGATCTACGTGTGTGGAGGAATGTTCATCATGGTCAGCTTTGCCGGGAGGCTGGTGGGCTACAAGATCGTCTACATGCTGCTCTTTCTGCTCTGCATGTGTCTCTACCAGGTAAACACTGAAAACTCTAAAACCACACATCCACACATCATTATATCAGCGTCCTAACTAGGCCACGACGTTTTTTTTTTTTTTTTTTTTTTTTCCATTCGGTTCGGAATTTTGCAAACTCTAACAGGAAGTAAGCAGACACTAGCAGATTTAGCTGATATGAATGCAGCTTCTCAACAAAAAAAAAGCCACTTAGAAATACTCATCATGTAACTTTGATGTACTTATCCTGTCATTTCACAATAAGCTAATTAAACGAGCTCTCACACACGAACAGATTTATAGGTTACAGATTTATAAGTTTGTAGCCTCTTGTCTAAAAGTTACAGGTTCAAATCCCTGCGATTTGGTGGTAGTTCAGGGGCAGTGGTGGGGGGGCTAGTAACCAGAAGGTTGTGAGCTCAAATCTCAGTTCTGGCAGAGAACTTCTGTTGAGCCCAGCATGACTGTGTTATCTCTAAATCAGAATATCAGATGATCATATAATTAATGAATGAAAGTGGTTTTCCTGTTGACGACTACTACTACTACTACTACTACTACTACTACTACTATACTGCTACTAGTATACTGCTACTACTACTATACTGCTACTACTTCTGCTGCTGCTACTACTACTACTAGTACTGCTACTACTACTCATACTACTACTACTACTACTACTACTACTATACTGCTACTAGTATACTGCTACTACTACTATACTGCTACTACTTCTG
>CM074998.1:11709270-11724282 GCA_037576825.1 Pangasius krempfi
CTAGTACTGCTACTACTACTCATACTACTACTGCTACTACTACTGCTGCTGCTGCTATTGGTACTACTACTGCTACTGCTGCTACTACTAGTACTGCTGCTACTACTACTCATACTACTACTACTGCTACTACTGCTACTGCTACTACTGCTACTGCTACTACTACTAGTACTGCTACTACTACTCATACTACTACTGCTACTACTACTGCTGCTGCTGCTATTGGTACTACTACTGCTACTACTACTAGTACTGCTGCTACTACTACTCATACTACTACTACTACTGCTGCTGCTATTGGTTCTACTACTGCTACTGGTACTGCTGCTAGTAATACTACTGCTGCTGCTGCTACTACTACTACTGCTATTATTACTAATACTGCCACTACGGCTCCTACTACTGCTGCTACTAGCAACTAACTACTACTACTACTACTACTACTACTACTACTATTATTATTATTATTATTATCATCATCATCTTCATCATCATGATCATCATCATCATCAATGCCTTCTCTCTCTCTCGCTCTCTCTCTCTGTCTGTCTCTGCAGGTGTACTACTCTCTATGGAGGAGGCTACTAAAGCCATTCTGGTGGTTGGTGGTGGCCTACACCATGTTGGTTCTCATTGTCATCTACACCTACCAGTTTGAGGACTTCCCAGACTACTGGAAGAACTTCACCGGCTTCACAGAGGATCAGTACGCTATTGATCTTTATTTGCATGTCCAAACAGCAGATAGCAGTTAGCACTAGTTAGCTGACACTAGTGAGACGGATGTTGGACCTGTGCCTGTGTGAGGGAAGATGGGAAAGATTGTTGTGTACACGGACTATAAGTCAATTTACGTCAAATATTTACACAAATGTCCTTGAGGTATTTGGAGTGAGTTTGAGAATCTATATGTATGTGTGTCTCTGTCCATGTGTGAGAGCATCTGTTGTGTGTCCGAGTGTATTTTCATGTATTTATACTTGTCAGTGTGTTGGCCTGCGTGTCACTGACAGCTGCATGCTTCTGCCCTCCAGACTTGCAGATATCGGCCTCGAGACGTTTAAGCTATCCGAGTTGTTCAGCAGTATTCTGATTCCTGGCTTCTTCTTGTTGGCCTGCATCCTGCAGCTGCACTACTTCCACAAGTCATTCATGAAGATCACAGACCTGGAGCACGTCACACCTCTGCACAGGCACGACCTGTATCTCTCTCCTCTCACTGCTGATCAGTGCACTTACAAACAAATGCTGAGTCTGGATAATTATCACTGTCATAAGAACAAACTATTTATATAGCACTATTCAAAGCATCCCATAAAGAGCTGTGGCAGCAAGTCCATGAGAGCATCACTGGCTCCATGCAAACAGACCAGGTTAAAAAAAGTCCATCTTTATTAATCCTTCAATACCTTTGAGAACACATGAATAATCATTCTCCTTGAAGGAAAATCCACACTGTAACACATTAAATATGTTTATATTGAAATATGTGACATACTTAGCGATTCTGGTGCTAATTTGTTGCTAGGTGCTGTGTTTTTTTTTTTTAATTCCAATGAGCAGGAAGAGGTTGTCTATCACACTGATTTCACACAGTTACAGTAGTGTTTGATATGAGGAAGAAATTAGCCCTCGAAAGCAAAATTAATAACTTAAAGAACTGAGTAACGTTGCTAACTGGTAAGGGACGCGTATAACTACTAGTTTAGCATTGCGCGTCATCACGAGCTCTGCCAAAAGACATGACTTAACAATGTCATTTGTACATAAAGGTAGCAGATGAAGTTGATTTTAAAGACAGTAAATTTCAAAAAATATTGAATAGAAAGTTATTCCAGCTTCAAGATGCTATTGTGTTTAGTTCTGCAGTGTCATGTCATGTCACGTCTTCCTCACAGTTAAGGTTAATGAACCTGTTCCAGGTGGTGTTCTTAGTTCTCCTAGACTAACTCGCCTAAATGTGTGTTGGTTGGACCTGCAGAGAGAGAGCTGCCCTAAAGACGGAGGGAGGAGGCTTTGAGGAGGAAGATCTGACCGCAGAGCTGGGAGATGATGAGTCAGAAGATGGAGGTCAGGCAGTAAAATATGCCGTACTAACATTTTGTCTTATAGCTATGATGTTGACTTGGTTCTGTAAAGTTCTGGACCTGTCCTATTATATTTTATGCTGTATGTTTACAACTTTTCCTCCTTTTTCCCCCCTCAGTGATGGTGCCCAGTAAGTGGGGGCTGGTGATGGACAGACTCATGGTGCTGTGTAGGAAGTTCTTCAACATCCTCACCCACGTTCAGGTTTTTCTCTGGCGTGTCCTGGAGCTCCACATCCTCAAAATCGTTGCTCTGTTTGTCATCTGGGTGGCGCTCGCAGAGGTCTCCGAAAAACTATTTATTATACTTTAGTTATTTTACTACAGCACTGTTGAATTCTCAAATCTGCTTGGTGTTGATTAATAACAGCAGCTCTGACATTAGTTCCAGCTCGGAGTCAAACAATAGGTTTATATTAATGTGTTCATTCTAATGTGTTGTCACTTCTATAATAAAACTCCTTGACAGCGACCTGTACGGCTAATAATACACAAATAAAAACAGTAAAAACAAATGTGCTTTCATTTAACAAAGACATGGAAGTTTTTTTCCGTAAAGAGGCGGAGTGGAATTTATGGAAGGAGTCTCCAGGATCAGCACTTTGCAACACTGCACCATGGGAAAGTCTTTACCATACAGGAGTTTGTGCTTTTTTGGTTTCTCAGTAACATGAAAAGTTGTGTGGAGTATTATTTTTTTTGTGTGTGTCTTATTAACCAAGAGAGAGAGAAAAAAAAAAGGGGAGCCTGGTGAGGAAAAGTCCGTTTATACCTGCGCTAACAGGAACTAACTTGTCTCTCGGACATTCCGAAACATTAGCTATAAATGGTTAATAAGTGCAACGTGTCATTCATCAATAAACAAAAAAGTTTTAATCGATGTAGTACAAGAGGAATAAAACATGTTGTGATGTTAATGGAAAATAAGGGTAAAATAGTGGCTTACATAAAAATACTGTACTAGATATAATTAATACTGCTTGTAATAGTGTATAACTCATAGCACTGTTTGTGTTTTTGAGCAGTTAAACGTTACAGTTTATAACCTGTACTGATCTCACCGAAGACCCTGTAAAATTCAGCCTGCTGCTTCGGCGCTTCTTTCGTGCTGTCAGAAGACACGTTGGCGCTGTTTTGTTTTGCAACATGCACTAACGCAGAGCAGTCAACACTGTTTTGAAATTGTTGGCTCGCTGCTCGACACTACAGGTCTAAAATTGTAAAATATGTTTATAGGACAATTGCTGCCTAGAAAGACTTCATGTCACATCATTAGCAATTCGTTTTATGAGGTGTTAATGTTTCTCATTACCCACACTCCCTCTCTCTCTCTCTCTCTCTCTCTCTCTCTCTCTGTGGCTGTGTAGCCGTCTGTGATGAACTTGGTGTTGGTGGTACTGTGGTCGTTTGCGATGCCCTTCGCCCGTTTCAGACCCATGGCCTCCTGTCTTTCCACCATCTGGGTCTGCGTCATCATCGTCTGCAAGATGCTCTACCAGCTCAGCATCGTCAAACCCGAGGAGTACTCCAACAACTGTACAGTGGTGAGGCACACACACATACCAACTTGTACCATCTCTTATTCTCGCAAACATGCTTTTTAATGTGCGCACATGTGAAATTGTATATGCATATCCACTTCTTATTCCCTCTGTCTTTATCTCTCATCTCATAAGCTCCTAAGTGAACATTTTCACATACACACGCCCACATGCTTGCTGCTGCTGGCAGAGACTCCCTGTGTCTGGAAGCTGACTCTGCATTGGTTTAATGCATCTCCTGCTCTTCTCTCTCTCTCTGCCTTGTTCTAATTACACCCACGCCCTTAAGCCAGTGTAGACACATATAGTCTTGAGCTTTGAAGCTGCTTATGGAAAACAGTGAGCCGTTTAGGTCTCAGATGATTAGCAGGCCCTCCCCAGCACTCATTACTGACTTATTTGCTTTATCACTGTGCTTGTCTTTGTATAAATTGTGGAATTGTGTACATTTTATTTTTGTCCATACTATTTGTTTATATAGAATTTTGTTTATATTTATTTCAACAGAAATTGTGGCCTAATCCATGCAGAAGTTTGCTGTATTTGATTGTCCTTGACGTTCCATTTCTCCATATCTATTTGTGTCTTCTAGCCTCTGACCAATGAGACAAGTCTGAACAATACTGAGATCCAGAACTCCATACTTTACAAAGCCCCTGTAGATCCAGCCAACTGGTTTGGCTTTAGGAAGGATGCCACTGCTTTAGACTACAGTAAGGTAAGATCGACTCTTTTGTCTTAAATTAATCCACAGTAAATATCCAGTAGTGGTGGGCAGCATACCAGCGTAACTGAGGCACCAGTAGAAAATTACCAACCGGTAGAGATTTCAAGTTTCTTTAGCTATTGAGAAAAGCTACCATAACAGCTCATATACAGCATTTGCCTTAAAAATGTAATTTTTCAGCCTATTGGTTAATGATTTCCACTTGGAGCGTCACACGAATGACGACGAATGCCAGAAATATTTCAGCGCCACCAAAATAATCGTGATTACGCAGTTTTCGTTTGTTCACCCCCACACACCAGTCTAAAACTATCAAGCGCTATATCCGTCAGGCTGTTTCTCTACTACGCAAGAAAGCAGAGCAGCTGTGAGTCTCTCAGATGTACACATCAAACAGATATATACAAGGAGATCACTGGAATTATCATTGGGCATCCTAATAGGGAGAAAAATGTTTTATGTGAACCTAGAAGCCAACACTTTTTGTGTGTAAACTGGGTACTCTGTGCTTTCAGAACCATCTGCTGGTGCTGCTACTGCTGGTGTTCGAGGCGACTGTGTACCGGCACCAGATCCATCACTACAAGCAGATACAGCGTTCTCCTCCCTCCATCCCGGCTATCTTCCCACAATCCACACGTGACAAACTGGACGAGGGCCTGTTGCCCTGCATCAGATACCTGCTCAACTTCAGCTTCTTCAAGTTCGGCCTTGAGGTCTGCCTCCTTCATCTCCTACAGTACTTTTTTAAGGCACCCTGTTCTCAAACCACTCTTAACAAGTCTCGGGGAATATAATGTAAAATATTTTAAAGGTATCATAACATACGTATAATATAAACATCTAGCATTGTTTGAGTGATAGAACAATGATGCTGAGTGCTGTGATCAGACTGACAGATCGGATCGGATCGGAATGTCTGGACATGGCCTACTACGTTAAAGAGCATGCTTGATTATCGTCATTGTCCGAGATTCCGAGATTGGAAAAGTTAAATCCCACGTGTATGAACTTACACAATAAATTTATCACAGTAGTCTACGCCTTTAAGTTTCTCTTATTAGGTTTTTATGATTATTTTGAATGTTACTTGTCAGTCATTACTGGTGTCAGTCATTACTGGTGACCTTGACTCCAATTTAACTTCCTACACTCCCTAGATCTGCTTCCTGATGACTGTGAATGTGATTGGCCAACGCATGAACTTCCTGGTCATTATCCACGGATGCTGGTTGGTCGCCATAATGGTGCGTCGTCGCCGCAAGGCCATCGCTCAGATCTGGTCTAAATATTGCATCTTCCTGGTCATCTTCATGATCTATCAGTACATCCTGTGTGTGGGAATGCCTCCTGCTCTCTGTATCGGTTAGTCCACCTATCAAAGATCTTCGGCTTGGAAGAAGCCTTTATTTGTCACACACACACACACACACACACACATTACAGCACAGTGAAATTATTTTCTTCACATATCCCAGCTTGTTAGGCTTAACACAAATATAGAGCTATACAAGCAACATCTTTCGGGATGCACAACCAGTCCAGTGTTTTTGTTCTGTTAAGACATTTCCTAGACAAGCATCATCAATCAAGCATCCTCCATACATAACGGTAGTGTGACAATGATAAGGATCATCATCATAACAAGTGACAAAGTGTCAGGTGATCAGTCCATTTCTACAGAAATGCATGACTACAGCAATAGGTTGAATAATAACAAATCAAATTAAGACTCTTGGGTTTATGCAAACTAATTACAAATTCAGCAAAGTTTAGAATCCAAGGGATTGGCTCCTTTAGTCTGATCTTTTACTGTCTGTTGTGGCCCACTTTCTAATCTCCCAGCTTTTAGCTCCTACTTTTGCTTAATCTTGATGAACCTCAGTATATTTTTATCAAATGAAATAAAAATAGAGACAGTTATTTTATCATTTCATCCCCATTTCCAGCACAGATTAAGCAATACATTAGAAAAGAGTTCAGTAAGCTTTGCTGTTTTAAAAGAAAATATGTTTATTGTTTTCTCTTTATTCATATAGATAACAGGGTAATTATTTGATTGCATGGTAAATGTTCACTTTAAGCTATTGATTAAAGAACTCAGCTAAAAGCAGCATAAATAGGGATATAGTGAATATTTAACCAATGTAACAAGGTGATGATGAAAAGGTGATGAGAAAAACACGATAGCAGCAGTCACGATGAAACCAAGAGATAAACCAGGGGTGACGTTAACGTCGACGTGAAGGGTGGCTACACGTTCCGGTATTATTCTGTTGACCTAAATAGCTTACTTTAATGGCATGTTTGTACAGACTACCCATGGAGATGGAAAAGCTCAGTCACCATCAACTCAGCTCTGATTAAATGGATCTACCTGCCTGATTTCTACACCATCCCCAACTCAAAGAACCTGATTGGTGAGTGAATAGTCTTAGATGGGTGTTAGAACAATATTACCCACGTTGTTATGTCAAATTCCAATAAAGGGGACCATTACTCAGATAGCGTGAGTGCAGTGTGTCTTGAGCTCTGCATTTGTGTGTGTACGCAGCGGACTTCCTGCTGCTAATGTGTGCCTCGCTGCAGTGGACGGTTTTCGAGAACGAGAAGAAAGAGGAATGGATGGTGATGGGAGGAGAGAATAAGGACAACCCTGACCCCATGGAGGGCATGCTGTTTAACCCAGCTCCTAATTTCATCAACTGCAGGTATAGTCTCATTCCAGAGGAAAAAAAACCTACTACCATGTGTTCTGGTCTTCCCTGATATGCTTCTTCATTTGAGGAAGACGCGGGAATTACATTCAATGACCTCCTATCCATTCTTTTCTGATTATGCATCCTGGCTCTCCTGAAGAGTGATCTTTTTTTACTGCTATTACTATAAAGTGGATGTTAGTACACTCAAACACAAAACAGAGATCGAAGGGATAGAGAGACTTTTACTCTTATCATTACGCAAATCAGAATGGGAAATACATATGGAGCATGGATTATACCGTATATACACACACACTCATTGCCCAGTGTGATGCATGTAAAAACAACGATCGTTATGTTATAAGGTGTGTAATACCAGAGTGCCACATTGTAGTTCAATTAAAAAAATATAAGTTAAAATATATTTATTTGTACCATTGGTTAGCATTGAACATTGCCTATCCTTTGGGCCCTTGTTGTTTGCTTAGGATTGTTAAAGAAAAATCATCATATAGATAAGTTCATTTAAATCACCAATACTAGTGGCTATGATTTAAGATAAACTTCTCTGTTATCAAATATTGCAAAATTAGGTAGACTAAGTGAATTATACAAGTGATATGCTTTAAGCTACTAAGTTGCTCACCAGCAGCAGCTCTTTGGCATAGCTTTTGTTGGGGGAATTAACGACAATATTAACAACACAAAATTATGTCAAGACAACAACATCCAGTCATCCAGCATCCAGTCTAGTAGCTTGTTTTTGATGCAACTGTATGTTTCACAAGAGCTAATATAATTAACCACGGTTGTCAGGTTTCAGCAAAATTTCCAGCCCAACTACATCTCAAAAACCACACGAAAGTCCTGAAACTACTTCAAAAAATTTATCAGTGGATAAGGGAGATATGTCTTCCTTTATTTTCTCAGCTTTTGTGTGGGGAAACAAGGTCACTGTGGTGCACATGCATTTATTATGTACAGACATTACGCCATAATTTTCCACCCCCTCTACCAATATTTGCAGTATATCATCATAGATGCATTGTATTACATTCAACTCCAATTATTTGCTAAAAAACAAGCTTTAGGCGGCCGCAGAGTAGTGTTAAACTAGTCCGCATGTGACCCCGGCAACCGTCGCACCTCCTCTGAGCATGAGGCAGTGTGATTCCTGCCCCAGTGGTGCTTGTTTCAGTTCCAACTTTTGACCACTAGGTCAATTAATAAATCCGTGGAGCTAAATGGGGCAGTGAGCATCAATGGAGCATCGGCTTACATCTATGGAACAGCAACAGAACAGAAACAGCAACATTTTTTTTAATCATTGGTCAAGAGGTAATTTAATAAATTAGTATTTCAGTGGAATTTAAAATGCACGGAGGGGTTTAAGAAGATTAACATTTGCTGAATGGCTGATATACGTATATGTTTGGGCTCTGACTCACCTACCGCGTGGACAAGCTGCCACTGTTGCTCACTGCTATCACAAATACACACATTTTTCGTTATGGACAGTGGCAGAATAATCCCTTTAGCACCGTTTCCTCCTCATCACTGTCAGCAAATGTAAGACTCAAGTAGGAGGTGTGGCCCAAAGTTTAGAGTTGATTTGGATGAAAATGTATTTCCAATTATTATTTGAAATTCAGATTCCTTTTTAGTGGCTCTGCTTGGATTGGATTGGTATCTACTTCATTCATAAGTCACTTTTGATGAAAGCCTCTGCCAAATGAACACGTGTAAATGTAATTAATGTAATGGAAAAGACCAATAAAAGTTTAGTGAATCCATAGTAAAGAAGAAAGGTGAAAGCAAGTGGAAAAAAGTGAGGGTGCAGCTAATACGTTTCTGTCAGTGTTCTGATCTTGTCACATGCTATTTTGTCAGTGTTTGGTAATTTAGGTTCGTTTGGGTTTAGGTTAGTTTGTAATGTTTAAAAGTGCTTGCACACCTATAATAAACATGTAATTTAAGGACGCTCAGAACAACTGGGATTTACATGTTTGCTGTATAAACGATCGGGCTAGTTTTTTTTTGTTTCGGACTTAAAAATGTTTAATATTTACAGCATTAAAAGAGTAATAAAAAAATGTTTATTGCTGCATTTTTCTTTAAAAAGTAAGAGAGGATATGGAGTCAGTTGGGGCAAGGAGTTCTAAAAAATGACTGCACCTTTAAACCCCCCATGCATGGTGTTCAGATAGAACAGACATACATTTGGTGAAACTGGCTCAAATGATACCAAAGCTTTATTTCAGATGATCTGAACTGGAAATGTTTCTCTCTGTCTTTCTTTCCATCTCTCAGATCTTACCTGGACATGGTGAAAGTCCTAGTGTTCCGCTACATATTCTGGTTTGTGTTGGCCATCGTGTTTGTGACAGGCTCCACGCGGATCAGCGTGTTCGGCCTGGGCTATCTTCTGGCCTGCTTTTTCTTCCTGCTGTACGGTAGGCGGCTGATGATCAAACCCTCCCGCACACGTTTGCTCATGTGGGACTGCCTCATCATCTACAATGTAGGCGTCATCATCGCCAAGAACGTACTGTCTGTGAGTGAGCAGAACACCACACGTGCTCTGTCATGCATGCTTACTGTCAGTAACAACCAGGGCTTGTAATAACCGTGTCTATGATGTGTATACATTAATGGAGTTGTGTGTGTGTGTGTGTGTGTGTGTGTGTGTGTGTGTGTGTGTGTGTGTGTGTGTGTGTGGTCCTGCCAGATCCTGGCCTGTGTGTTTGTGGCTGAGATGCAGTCACGTTTCTGCTGGGTGATCCAGCTCTTCAGTCTCGTCTGTACAGTCAAAGGCTACTATGACCGTGAGTCTGTGTTTTCAGTGGTTTCCAACCATTAATTTAACATGTGGGATTTTAGTAATGATCAGAAATTTACAAGTTGTATTTCTGACATTGGAAACATAACTCATATCTCATTGAGTTTTATGCAGTTACCAGTAAAATGGTTGTTTCTTTGTGGACCACTGATTTATGGTTGAGATTTTAATTTTGCTTATTTTTTAACAATTATCTTCAAAACGTTCTCATGTACATAACACAAGATGCCCAAAGTGTTGTCATAGTGCCAAAAACAGCATTTTTTTTTTTTGCTGGATGAGAACCAGCTCCTTTGTGGTGGAAAGGTTCAGAATGGATACAAGTGTGTGTGTGTGTGTGTGTGTGTGTCTCCGTAGCCACATCCCTGAGTGATAAGGAGTGCAGTTTGCCTGTTGAGGAGGCGGGCATCATCTGGGACAGCATCTGCTTCTTCTTCCTCCTGCTGCAGAGGAGAGTCTTCCTCAGCTTCTACTTTTTACATGTGATTGCAGATCTGCAGGCGTCTGCACAACAGGCATCACGGTGAGAGCGCCCCCTGCTGGGGGGGAGAGGGGGGGGACAGGCTAGTGCAGTAGAACCATTAAATTGCTTTGCCATTAATGCTAGTATTAATAATAACAACCTTCCATAGACTCAAAGACCATTTCCGTGTGCTTAATAGTATGTTCAGAGAAAGATTATGACAAACAGAAGGAGCTTTAAAAATCAAAGATAGATCATAGTAAATAATAAAAGATCATTATAGTAGTTCTCTTATAAATAGAAATGCTATTTAATTATATTTGCTATTGTTAGCAGCAATAAGAGAGGACAGTTTCTCATGTAGGGTGATTTTATTTCCTCCAACCATACTGATTATGATTTTGTGTGTGTGTGTGTGTGTGTGTGTGTGTGTCTGCATGTACAGGGGTTTCGAGCTGTTCAACGCCAGCATTATAAAGAATGTGCGTTTTTATCAGCAGGCCGAGAAAAAATCCATTCAGCAGCTGAAGAGCTCGTGAGTTACCGTTCCTCTGCACACGCGCTTTCCCCGTACAGCACACGAACACCACCATAACGCTCACGTGCTCCAGCCCCAGTCAGCTGGATTCTCTCATTACTCACTAATTATAAACTCAGCAGTGAACATGCAACCCTGTAAACATGCTCGCTCACTCACCGGTGACTCGGACTTATGAACCTAATTGTGTGATTCTACTATATTCTATATTTTACTGTAACTATATTTCATAATGTTGACCTCTCTTTTTTATGTCTTTTGATTTGTGTTTTATTTTCTGCTCTTTGGCATCTCCACCACAGTAGATGCTCATTCTTAGCATGTTTTTTTTTTTAATTTAAATAATTTCAGTTGAATAAATGAAATGCAAATGTAGATAAACATGTTTGATTCACCACACTATGATACACTACAGTCACTGTTTACATTCATGCGTCTCCTCAGGATGAAGCGAATCCGTGACAAGCAGCAGCGCTATAAAGAGGGACGGAAGCTATCTGAAAGAGAGCAGCAGCCATCAGGTGCGCATTCGCTCTCTTCTATCACTCCCACCTGATTCAGTTCTGCTGTACTTAAAGCTGCAGTACATACCTTTTGGGGGTTTGTAGAGCCCTCTAGTAAAAGTAGCGTAAGAACATTCTGTAATGTCAGATGTGCTGTACGTGCAACTGATTGCCCGTAGCAAGCGAAAACGCATTCAAGTAGTGCCTACAGATATGGAGTAACTGCACTGGACTATGATGAAGTTACACCAGTATATTTCAGCAGTGGCATCATGTGGTTTGTTATTTTTCTGGAAAATGTCATACGGTTTGTGTCATATTTTACAACACTTTTAGACAAAACCACAAAGCACAGCATGTGTGAGTAACCACAAAATGCATTGGTTTACATAAAAAGGTCCTTCTGCATGTCAAAATGGACACTGGATAAAGATAACAGCCATATGTTCTTCACACAGAGTCTCAGGAAGAGAGGAAGGAGAGGAAGAAGAAAAAAGAGTGGTACCGTCCCTGGATAGATCATGCAACTGGTACACACACGTCATGTCGCACTCCTCATACAGGCTGAAGCAGCCTAGCTAAATCCCTACTCCCTCACTGAATCACTCATTCACTCACTCACTCACCCACCCACTCACTCTGTCACTCACTCACTCTCAGCCACGCACTCACTCACTCACTCACTCACTCTCAGCCACGCACTCACTCACTCACTCACTCACTCACTCTCAGCCACGCACTCACTCACTCACTCTATCATTTACTCACCCACTCATTCATTCACCCACTGAGCCACTCACTCACTCACTCACTCACTCTATCATTTACTCACCCACTCATTCATTCAACCACTGAGCCACTAACTCAATCACTCACAATTTATGGAAAAACAAAAAATGCACAATAAACTGATTGCGTAAGTGTGCACACCCCTAAACCAACACTTAGTTGAAGCACCTTTAGATTTTATCATTTCATTCACAGAATCTTTTTAGGTAAGAGTCAGTCAGTCTCTTTGGCACACCTTGACTTAGCGATATTCCGCCGTTCTTCTTTGCAGAAGGTATGCTTTGGGTCATTGTCATGGTGAAAGTTGAAATTCTAAAGTGTTTCAGGAGAAGCCTTAAGGTTTTGTGCCAGAAACTTTACTGGTAATTGGAGCTATTCGTTATTCCCTCCACCCTGAATAAAGCCCCAGTTCTAGCTGAAGAAAAGCAGCCCCAAAGCATGATGCTACCACCTCCATGCTTCACAATGGGGAGGGTTTTTTTTTTTTTTTGATGATGTGTTGTTTGTTTTGTTTTGCTTTTTGTGCCAAACAACTTTGGTCTCATCAGACCATAACATACTATTCCACATGGTCTTTGGGAGATTGGATGTATTTTTTTTTTTGTGTGTGCAAAAAAAAAACGTCCGTCTTGCCACCCTACCCCGTAGCCCAGACATATGAAAAAGAGATGTTACCAAGAAGATGTAAGGAAAATCCTACAAGTACAGCTGTACTTTATTTGGGGTTAATCAGTCACTTTGATGGCAGGTGTATACTAATTAATGTTTAAGATGAGTTTGAATGTGATTGGTTGAGTCTGAACACTGCCTCTTTTCCAGTTATAAAAGGGTGTGCACACTTATGCAAGCTGGGTATTGGAGGTTATTTTGTTTTCTTTTTTTCACTAAAACATTCTGGTTGTTTGTCACTTGATTTTTATATGTTACAATTTCACAATAAGGGTGAAAAAGGTTCTGACATGGTTTCAATTATCACAAAACCTGGCATTTAACAAGAGTGTGTCGACTTTTTATATCCACTTAATCCCTCACTCAGTCAGTCACTCGCACAAAAAAATGTAGTAAAATTGACAGAGGAAGATTTACAGTCTTTTTCGTGTTTCTTTTCTTCCTCTGTCTCATGGATAAAAGAGAACAAACTGGAACTGTACGTCTGTGTGTCTCTTGTAGTATTGCATTCTGGGGATTACTACCTGTTTGAATCAGACAGTGAAGATGAGGAGGTTTTAGAAGAGGAGCAGAAACATCACAAACAGACTGCATTTCAGGTAGGACACACACACACACACACACACACACAGACCAGATAGATAATGTTAATATAATAGTTAATATCAAGTGCAGTCGATCATTTCCTTTTGTATATAAGGCTGCTGTGTGTTCTCCCTCTCCCTCTGTCTCTCTCTCTCTCTCTGTGTGTGTGTGTGTGTGTGTGTGATGCTCCAGTTGGCATATCAGGCATGGGTGACCAGCGCTAAACAGGTACTAAGAGAGCGGCAACAGAGACAGAAAGAACAGAGACGGGAGAAAGAAAGACATCTGACTAGCTCACAGGCTTCAGGTAAGAACACACACACACACACACACACACACACACACACACTGTACACACATCATCATACACACACACTAAAGGAACATTCCCATCTTCCTTCATGCTTTAATATTAGAAAGGAATTTTCCTCTTAACCTTCTTAACCCAAATGTAGTCACTCAGGAACGATATGTTTAGTGTCTTCATTTTGTTACTTTTGTTGTGTAGTGGAGCTACAACGCTAACAAAGGCTACACCTACCAAACTTAACGTTAAATAAACTGCATGCCTCAATAATCACACACTCAATTCAGAAGACATCACAATGATATCATAAAATGCTGTACATAAACTGTTTTTTTTTAACAGGTCTGCATGAAAAACAGTTGGATGTACATATTCTGTTGGGACTGTATAAGGGTTTGCACTGCAATACAGTATAAGATCAGTATTCAGTACTAAAATAAAACATTTCTTTTATTGATTCAGGTATATGAAACGATTGAAACTCGATCAGTGTAAAGCAAGCCTGAATAGTACTTAATAAATTATGATGACTGAGTTTTTTTGGTGGTGTGTTTGGGTTTAGTGTTATTTAAGTGTTCTTTATATGACTGTTTGATAATCAGTGACCAGTAATCATTATGCAAATAAGTTGAAGCTGTTTCTCCATACGTAGCACTTTTATTATATAGATTATGCATCATTATATTCCCACATTCAAGTGAGAAGTAAAATAGATATATAAAATTGCCACCTGTTACATGCTAGCTATTTTTCTTTAATCAGGTGATGTTGAGGAGGCAGAGCCTGTTTTGGAGGAGAAGGCAGCTAAGGAGGAAGAGGAGGAGGTGGGGGAAGAAGAAAAGGAGTCGGGTAAATTAGCATTAGGAAATCATTAGCATTAGGTAATGTTAATATGACTCATAATGCATGAGGCACAGATGATTCTTATTCTAAATGTGGCTCGCTGACTCATTCTGCCCTTTCCTCTCAAGGTCTCTCACGAGTACTCTGCTATAGGAATGTTATAGTGATGTGAAGGTTATAGGAACGGTAAATGTGCATTACAGTACTCTTGTGAGCAAGATATTTTTATGATACACAAGGTCAGATGATATTTAGCTTAGCTAATGTTTGCTTAAAAAAGATACCAATACAGCTGTGCTGCTTAAAAAAAATATAAAGAAAATATTCAGTATTTTTAAACACTTCAATTCAATTCAGTTTATTTGTATAGCGCTTTTTTACAATGTCATTGTCTCAAAGCAGCTTTACACAAACAAAAA
>CM074998.1:11732427-11753068 GCA_037576825.1 Pangasius krempfi
TAACATTCATCAACACACCCCAACATTCTCCAGCAAACAAACCCTAACGTTTATCATCATGCCCCAACATTCTCCAGCAAACAAACCCTAACGTTGATCAACACACCCCAACATTCTCCAGCAAACAAACCCTAACATTCATCAACACACCCCAACATTCTCCAGCAAACAAACCCTAACGTTTATCATCATGCCCCAACATTCTCCAGTAAATAAACACTAACGGATATCATTAAAGGACACACATTAAAATTCTCTCTAGCAAATAAACCCTAATGTTCAACAACACACCACCAACATTCTGCAACTAACGCCAGCATACGTATATAGTTAATGAACACTGAAATGCCAATTGAACGAGTATGAACGAGGAAGAGCATTGTTGAAGAGTGCACTAATTTTGCTCTTGGGTTTGTTGGATGAAATTGGTTCTGAATTCTTTGGGTGTTAATCATCCATTAAGTAAACTGAAAAATCTGCCTGTCTCTCCAGCCCCTGTTTACCATGAGTGTGCAGCAGCAGTCTATACAGCCATTCACTGAAAAGGATTATGACCGATTAACAGAGCATTTTGGAAATAATGCAGTGAGTGTTGTAGTTCCTCTATCCTCTGTATAACCCAGTCATGACAGGACACTGTTTAATTGTTTAATAATTTTACATCCAATTGCAACTCGTGTGTTTCACACAGGTGGCCATGCAGTTCATAACGCTGTACAGCTACGAAGACATCGTAACAGCCAACATTGATGGCAGTTCAGGCTCGGTGTGGAGAATCAGCCCTCCCAGCAGACAGGAAGTGATTAAGGAGCTGCTGAACAGCGAGGCACACATGACACTGAGGCTGGCCTGGAACTTTCAGAGGTCAGCGAGAGCACTACAGCTTCCCTATAGCATAGACGCTTCAGTATATATGCCGTTATTTGACTTTGTGTCTGCCTTTGCCTGTGTGTTAAAGGGACTTGGGGAAGGGTGGAACAGTGGAAAACACTTATGACAAGCACTCCATTAGTTTGGAGCCTGGAGACCCTGTGAGAGCAGAACTAGCTGCACTGCTGCTGGGAAATCGCACTAAGCCAGTGTAAGTGTTGACGGAATGATTAGCCAGCTACATGTTTGTTTGTGCTTGCAGTATTTTTAATTCATTATGCGGTTCTTTGTCTCTCCCCTATTAGTCGAGTGCCTCACATGTTCCCCAACTACATTAGAGCCCCAAATGGAGCTGAGGCCAAGCCTGTCAGCCAGCTGTATGAAAGTAAGTTTATTGTGCTTACAGGAAGACAAATACGACAGCAAAAACTACTAATACTGCTAATGATGAACAAAAGAAGATAGGGTCAGTTTTCTTTTTATTAGGTAGATATTTTTTTTACAAATAAAATAGATTTATGGATGGATTGTTGTGTTTTTAGCACAGAGGATGGATAGATGGAGCAACGGATGGATGGAATGAATGATAGATGGTTTGGTGGCTGGGTAGATATTAGAGGCTTTTTTTTTTTAAATATAATTAGATAGATGGATAAATGTGTGCATAAATGTTTAATATAAGATGGATGGATGGATAAAAGCATTTATGATAAAGTGTACTTGGATGGATGGATGGATGATTGGTTGGTTTGGTGGATGGGTAGATGAATGGATGCTTTTAGCTAGCTAAAGTATGTTTAAATGGTAGGATGGATAGAATGATGGATGAATGGGTGGTTATCACCAGTGACCGTGATTTTAAAAGCTCTATAATCAGTGAAGTTATAATAGTGGATTGATGGCACATAGCTGATAGTGCTGCTATTGTGACAGTATTGTGAGATGGTAATGATGACAGGAGAATTGAACTTCCTAAAATATTTGATTTATTGCACAGTTCCAAGTGTTTATAAAACATGTGCCCTGTATACTTCCTTCACTCTTATCCACTCTTAGCTAAAGTACATTATGAGCTGATTGGACCATGTGCTGACGATGCTGCTGTTCTGTGCTAGGAGACGAGGAGGACTATCAGGACGTGACGCTCTCTCTAATGAGGGATGGCTCCCTGAACGGCACCGGAGCTCAGGAGTGGTGGGACATCAGCATTGCAGACTGTGATGCGTCTGCAGGGGCCTGTGGGGTTTTACCCATGGTGATCTTTAATGACAAAGTGAGCCCGCCCAGTCTGGGCTTCCTGGCTGGATACGGGTAAGGAGCATTAGTGTGCAGTGAAGTAAGACGACACAGAAAGCTGTCTTAAGGGAGTGTTCATTAATTCCAGCCCTGGAGTGACATGGTGCTGCAGAGTTTAGTGTTTTTCTTCTCTGACATGCTTTATTCAGCCAAAGAATGGGTTTAGAAATAGCAGTAGAGATGGGACTAAAGAACCACTGCCTTCAGCTAGTCTTGTTCACAAAGCTTCATGACTCTCCCTCAGTTTGTGCTGAGCACTGGAGGAGTAGGTTGAACAACATACTGTGCATAATAATGCATTAAAGTTAGTAACCAGAACTTTCTGGTGAGTGTTGTTTTCCCACTGATGTTCCAGAACCATTTCTAAAACAAACAAGAACAATAATGTAATTTTTATTTTTATTTGATTTGAGCATCAGGACACACACTCTGGCTATATTTTAATTTTACGACTTTACAGTCTGCCATGGAAATGCCAAGCCACCTTTCATATAAACCTGCTTTAGTCATGTGCTTCACCATTCAGTGTTCAGTACTGGTTCAAACTAAGACCCCAGAAATGACTAGAGTTCCTGAGTTCTAGAACAGGTTCAAGCAGTGGAAACACACTTATACATCATTAACACTCTCTTATAGTCAGGACATAACCGTTAGCACTTCTTGTTCCCCTGCTGCAGGATCATGGGACTGTACGTATCTGTGGTGCTGGTTATCGGTAAGTTTGTACGTGGTTTCTTCAGTGAGATCTCTCACTCCATCATGTTCGAGGAACTGCCGTGCGTCGACCGCATCCTCAAATTGTGCACGGACATCTTCCTGGTGCGCGAGACGGGCGAACTGGAGCTAGAGGAAGAGCTCTACTCCAAACTCATCTTCCTCTACCGATCACCAGAGACCATGATCAAATGGACCAGGGAGAAGGACGACAACTAGACTCCCACTTTTCTGACTAAACGGCCTGTTAGCAGCATCACTTGGTGCAGGACCGTCCTACGTAAAGCACTTCCCTTTAGGCCTTTTACAATCCTGCTGGTCGAGCGGAGCTTCAGGGTGAATTCTCAGCTGTGACTGCCAAGTTATTCATCGGCTGTAACAATTGTTTAATGAGCACAGAGTCCACAGCAATTTTGTTCCTAACGCTGCTGAGCTGTGTTGACAGTGTGTATGAGAGAAAGAGGAAGTTGGGCTCTGAAACTGACACTAGCCTGGTGGTTTGTAGATTTCGGTGCGTTGTGGCTGAGCTGTATTTGGAAGCATTTCAGACAGCACTTTAGGCCCGAATAGCCTTACTGTGTGAACGTGACCTTATACCTAATCCCAATTCTGTCCTACAAACACTATTGTAATGTACTCCTGTTATAATGAAAATTAACCTAAAACTGTTTACATATGGAATGTTTCACACAGGACGAAATGTTTAAAATGGTTATTTTGGGAAAAGGGAAAATTATGGTAAGTCAATGACTTGAAGTTGATGCAGGAAAAAAAAAAAGCTGTTACATTAAAGGACTGGTTCATTACAAAAAACAAAACAAAACAAAAAAAATAGTAGTTCCCCAAAGTGTCAATCACATGTTTTGTGTCAAACATTTGCCTCTTTAGGTTTTGCACTGTAGCTACAACACTGATGTAGCTAACAAGTAGTAAAAGTTAGTATTTATATATATTTATAATAACTTTTACTATACAAGTCAAAGTGGAACTATATCATCATCCTCCTGGGCCTGTTCATGTTTATAGATTACAGTAAGACATATTTACAGGCAGAAAGTTTGGGTAAAACAAGACTGTTGTTAGTTGTTAGCTACTTAGCCTCATAGCTCCAGTGCAAAACTAACGAAGGAAACATCAGACAATCATGTCTTGGCTGACTGACTACTGGGGTAAGAGGGGGAATTTTTGTTTTTCCACCAAACTGCTCCTTTACAGCTGTCATGCTGCAAAGGAAATGACACTTTACATAAAATTGCTGTCTACTAAACTACCATGTTACGGGACGGCAATGTTTTATGGACTGTGTCTTTCTACACCTCGTTTTACACATTTATTTTCACTTGTCTTAACTGCCATTTAGCTACAATTGTGCCAACTAACTAATCAATGGTGGCTGGAGGGTTTACTATACAGGTTAAATGTCTTTTAAAAGATCTTTCCTCTTATATTTATTCATATTTTCATAATTTTCTACTTTCAAAAATGTGATTATTGAAAATTCTTGGTGACAGACATTTTTCAAATTTACCACATATCTAATTAAAATCAGTGATGCACATCTGCATAATGATTCCTGCCTTCTTTTACCCTTCATAAAGCATTCAGTGGCAGTACATGCTATAAAATTGCTGAAATATATTGCCATAATAAAAAGTGATCAATAAAACATTGTGTACTTTCATAATAACTGGGTTTGCATTTTATTCACTTCAACAAAATAAAACTGATAAAATGGAAGTCGATCTGTAGTCAAATAAAGTGGTCTTGTATAAAGCCATCTGTGCAGTGAAAATGCCAAATGTTTCCTGATGGTGTGTGTCGCTGAAACATGACCGTCGCTTGGCTGAGCCAATAAATAAATGGCCAGCTATGAGTCATCTGCACCTCCATCTTCTAATAGGAACTCGCTGATTTCCTTCTTCATCGCAGCCCTGTGAAGCAGCACAAGAGATCCACCCTCGACATCATACTCAGCAGATGAGTGTCAATTTGGATTAAAAAACAAAGTTATTTAAGCTTTATTCACCTCCTCTGGTGTTTCTCTGCCTCAGATGTTATATACGGTGGCAGGGAGGCCACCGCTGTCTGCAAAACAAACACGTTAGATGTGTGGATGAGGGTCTTTCTGCTTAAAATGGGTGTTAGAGATGTTTCCTAATTCTGCTCACTTTGCAGTTGTTAACACAAGCAGCTGAAATCAATTTTTTTGCATATCTAATTTGAGCAGGAAGGAGTCTCTGCAGTCTGAACAACAAGGGCGGAAAAAGGAAATCCAGCGTTCGACTTAAGCCACATTTGTATGTGGTTTTGAATCCAGACAGTTCTCAAATCAGCAAGTTCAGCAGATGCTTGAGCAGTGTTTTGTCATATTTTTATCTCCATTCGATGTAAGCCGGATGTTTGGCATCATACAGACATTTCTGGTATTTTAAACAGTGTTTCCTTTAGGTGCTTGAAATGAATTGATTAAGCATTATCTCTGTTATAAGGTAGGGCATGCTGAAACAGCTGTGAAACATTAACATGAGGTTCAGGGATGTTCCAGGAACATTTTTTTTTTTTTTTTTTTTAAATAAAAGCTCTGTCAATATTGAAATGCTGTACCTGAGGTTTACTCACCATGTCTTTAATGGTCAGTCTGCAGCTGTAACACAGGAGACTCTGGAGGTCTGTAGCTATAGGAAACCTGAGTGTCAAGTAAAGAACAACGGGATCAGTAGATAAATAATGACCCAACTGTGTCATGCTAACAGGCCCATACAGGCATTTTTGTTTATCATCGATAACATTAGTGAGTTTGGGTGATGTATTCTGTTAGATTTGCAACATCAAGAGGGCATGATAAACAAT
Organism: Pangasius krempfi; assembly: GCA_037576825.1. Lineage (NCBI taxonomy): Eukaryota > Metazoa > Chordata > Actinopteri > Siluriformes > Pangasiidae > Pangasius > Pangasius krempfi. The sequence goes on from CM074998.1 coordinate 11,738,158, forward strand.
ACTAACATGAACAGCTAAACTAAAAATACAAGCTTGGGTTCGTCACTGACAGCTGTGGCATTGTGGACTTAGAAAAGACAGTGTGTGGCATTAACAAGAACAGCCAAGCCTCTCCCTCTGGTTTATAGTCAGCTGTCACACCTCTCTACCTTCGAGAAATAAAACAGAGAAAAGACGGGGGGGTGGGCTGTGACTTCCACCGACAGCCTGATAAATTCTGCAATTACACCAGTCAGTAACAGCAGAGATGTGCATGACTGAAGAGATAATGACTCTCATATTATCAGACGCGTGTTCCATTGCTCCCGGGGTGGTGTTAAGCTGTAACACATTCACACACTTACCTTACTGTCATGACCTGGGATGAGAACAAAAAAAAAATATCGTTCCACTCACCTGGATGTGGAGCAGCAACCTCCATCCCCACAGGCTTGTTTCTGTCCCTGACAACAGCCCGCATCACTTTGGCCTTTTTCCTCCGGTGCACCCCGGGACAGCTGCTCTGACACCAGTGTGGCATGGAGCGCAGAGGCGGCACCTATAAAAACACAGCGTTAGCATTAGGAAATGGTTTACCACCACCACCTACAATCAAAAAGAGTGATAGTTTGACTGTTATACTGTGTTCACACTGGCAATGACACAAACTGGCAAATTATAGAGACAGGAAGCAATGCGAGGGGGGCGGAGCCAACTTATAGAAGTTGTGGTGAATATCAATGGGAAGGATAGACAGTGGGACTCAGGACACTTCGTTTTACCACACTTTAAAATTTTATGCTCTCTCTCTCTCTCTCTCTCTCTCTCTCTCACATACATATATATATATATATATATATATAAAACGGCAGTGACCTGGGGGTTTGTATGATTACACTCCATTACAGGCTGTTGAGCAAACTACTTGGCTTAATTCACCATGTAACCATGTATAGAAAAAAAAAACATAATAAAATAGATATTAACTGTTTTGACCATATAGAGATCAAATAGGAATGAAGATCATGCATGTGTAGAAGAAACACCTAATAAAGCTTTGTGAGGTGATAAAAATATCTACTGTGTGAAAACAGGGTTAGTGCTGGAACTTGCCTGCCTTGGTGTCGAGGGCGCAGAGGCAGAGAAGGCACTTAGCAGCAGCTTCTATGGTGGAGCTCTGAGGAGGACACGCTGTGTGGAGCTTCTCGCTGGTTCTAGAGAGAAACCGGTGGCCAAAATCAAAACCTCTCTCACATGGATGTGCAACGAAAAGAAAACACTGCAGGCATTTGAAGCCAAGCCTAACAGAAATGGTTAGGTTTTGTCAGTGCGAGTCAATGCGTAACTACCTGTACACAGTGCTGACGGTGGAAGGAAAGTCAGCCTGGAGTTTGACCACAAAGCTCTCCGTCAGTCGCTGGATACTCGCTTTATCGGCAGTCTGATACGGAAAAACAAGCAGGCCGAGTGAAACGCCAACATCAGTGAAACTAGAAGGCTGAAATCTAGCTGAGATTATTTCCTCCTATTTCTATAGGCAGACATTTTAAAGACTCAGATAAATGATGACGTCATGCTGCACACATACTGGTGCTTCCACTCCAAGCTGTGTATGAACGAAACGTGAAAAGATTCTCAAACAGTTCCTACAGAGTGAAAATGCAGACTCATTTCCTGAAATTTATGCTAAAAGTTTTATCTTACTGCTTTTTTCAATCACTTCAGGTTGCAGGTATCCTAACCACTAGTAAAGTTATAATAGTTTAAAGTCTGGTTTCCCCAAAGGTGAAAGAGGAGAAAATTGCTTTTAATATTTGATTCTGACTGCAGCGTAGGAACAGCTAGGACATTTTGAGAGCTGGGATCTGATTACAAGGCTTATTTCCATTTCATCCAACGAGTAGCATAAATGTATAAACAATAAAAGTATTAATGATAGAATGATGACTGTTTTTACCAACACGTTTGTTAAACTGGCTCCTTAACCTACATTATCTTTGTGGAAATCCAATGCAAAGTAAATAAACTCATATCCACGTAGTTTTGGTGAAATATATTTAGGGTTTCTTCAAGTTGAGGTGTCAAAGTATGTTACAGTTAGAAAAACCAATTTCTGTCCCAAACCTGTTTTTTTTTTTGTTTTTTTTAAACTATTTTCCAGAACTCGGCCCGAGACACATCAAACAGCATGATTTTTCCCAGACCACCATACAAATGTTAAAAGTGTTAAGCTTTAAATATTTAGAGCACTGGCTTCAGGAGAGCACACACTACTCTGTAGCTTATCTATGCTACTGAAAATCCATACACACCTACTACCCTTTGAGTTACTATGGACAGTGTTAGTCTGGATGAAGTTTTCCTTCAGCTTCGGTTCACGTTCCTGTCTCCTGGCGGTTGCTGTAACTGAGCTCTGATAAATGATGCCACCTCGCCGTCCTTCTCTAGCTCACTGGAGCAAAACCAAACTGCGGGGCCTTGACGCTTCACTGATGTCTGTGGCATTGTGGCAGTAAGAAAGACAAAGTGGGGAAGTAACGGAGCTGCATTGAGTCCAATCCCTTCCTCCCTCCGCTTTATAGCCCACTATCACACCTCGCTAGTTTGATAAATGTAGACAATTAAACCTCATGGCCATAATCATGTACACTCCCTGAGCACATGCACCTTCTTGCTACTTCTGAAGTAACACCTTACACAATGTTTACTAATAATAAATAAATAAATAAATAAATAAATAAAAGCTGGCACTTAAACAGGAGTGGACCCGTCTGTGTTTGATCAATTTCTGTAATCACGCCCGGCAGTAATAGCAAAGATTTGCAAGACTGACGTATAATAGCTTCAGTCCTGAGAGGAAAAGCTGCATGAACTAGCAGCGAGCATTCGGCTTCACACAGACTCTCACCTTGCTGTCCAGACCTGGGATGAAGACAGACTGTACTTCAAACAGCCGGTTATAGAAGCCGATCTCTTTTGAGGAGTAATCCCTCATGGGGCGCACCATCACCACGTCACCGTACCGAGGGTCTGAGAAAGCCTGGCAAACAGAGATGGATGGATATTTACTATGTCTCTGTATCTGGCGCGAGGCGGAATGAACAGTTCAAGATTGTCCTCAAGGGCCTAATGATGGCTCTTTGGCACAGAGCACAGCACCGTAACTGTTAGGACAATACTTTGACTTTTGTAGTTTGTAATGTGCACATTATTTGTTATATGACAATGTTTCGCTGTTACAGCATATCATGCCGTGATACATAAAATCCCGAGTACATCCCAGGTTATATCAGTATTTCCTAAAAGAGGTTTGGACCAATCATAGAACAACAACATGTAAACAACAACCGGAGGATGCAAGGATGTAAAGTAACAAACCACATTTACTCTTGTTGCAGTACTTGAGTACATGGTAAGGGGACTTTTCTGAAGTAGAGTTTATTCAGCTTCTCTACATTTATTTATTTATTAACGTCTGTGTTCAAACAGACACAAATCCCACCCGAGTGTAAAGCTTGCACGGGTGTAATGATGTAGTGTACCGTATTTTACTGTTCGATACGAGGCTCTCAGTTCGATATCAAACAATGCATGCAACAGACTGCAAAATAGAGTAGGCTGTTTCTCATAAAATATAGAATATGTGAGGTGGAATAAACATTTAAATGTAATCAAGCCCACACTCCCTTTTCTAGCTTTAGATTTGCTTTTTTTTTTTTTTTAAATTAATTAATTTATTTTAAAGACACTCTTTCTATAGACACACTGCTTTTATGTACTTGCTAGTATACTATGGTGCACCATTGCACAGAAGATGTAGACAAAAACATGAAGACAGACAATTGTTCTCTCTCACTCTCTCACTCTCTCTGTGTGTAGACACCACTGGCCGATTCAATCTTGGTTTTGAAAAAATCAGCGCAATGATTGGGACGTTATAGCTGCAGGTATGAAACGCTACTCAGTTCTTCAGACAGGCCCCTTGAGACACCAACACACCAGCAGAGTTGCCAAGGTTATTTTTTATTTTTATTTTATTTTTTACGCCAAACTGATGTATTTTGAAACAAGGTTATGGGCGGGAAAATGACTCAATGAGTCTCGTGGGGAGCGAAGGCTAGTCCGTCTGGGCCGATCCCACAGAAGAGCTACAGTAGCACAAATTGCTGAAAAATTTCATGCTGGCTATGATAGAAAGGTGTCAGAACACACAGTCATCGCAGCTTGCTGCATATGGGGCTGTATAGTCACAGACCAGTCAGAGTGCCCATGCTGACCCCTGTCCACTGCCAAAAGTGCCTACAATGGGCATGTGAGCATCAGAACTGGACCATGGAGCAATGGAAGAAGGTGGCCTGGCCTGATAAATCACGTTTTCTTTTACATCATGTGGAAGGCTGGGTGCGTGTGCGCCGTTTACCTGGGGAAGAGATGGCACCAGGATGCACTATGGGAAAAAGGCAAGCCAGTGTGATGCTCTGTGCAATGTTCTGCTGGGAAACCTTGGGTCCTGGCATTCATGTGGAAGTTACTTTGACACGTACCACCTACCTAAACATGGCTGTAGACCAGGCACACCCCTTCATTGTAATGATATTCCCTAATGGCAGTGGCCTCTTTCAGGAGGATAATGTGCCCTGCCACACTGTAAAAATTGTTCAGGAATGGTTTGACAAAGAGTTCAAGGTGTTGACTTGGCCTCCATTTTCCCCAGATCTCAATCCCCCTGAGCATCTGTGGGACGTGCTGGACAAACAAGTCCTCTCCATTGAGGCCCCACCTCGCAACTTACAGGACTTAAAGGATCTGCACACCTTCAGAGGTTCTTGTGGCGTCCATGCCTCAATAGGTCAGAACTGTTTTGGTGGCACAAGGGGGACCTACACAATATTAGGCAGGGGTTGATATGGCTGATCGGTGTATGCTCTACGTGTTCAACTTTACACTCTGTATTTTCTCGTTTTTTTGCGGATTTTGCTCAACGTATTCAATTCATTTTTTTTTTAATGTAGTGGTTTTAACAAAAGGACATTATTACAAAGCAGCTTTACAGAAAGTAAGTTCCCATTGGTTCCTGGCTTTTTGGACACCCTGTAGTTGGGGTGGAAGTTTTGCTGAGACCTGGCAACCCTGCACACCATCAACAGTCTGGCCAAACAGCTCATGTTAAATAGCTATGTTTAATTTGGTCACATTCTTATGCACGGCTTTGTGTTGTGACTGGATAACACAATCAGTGTGCCATTTCATTTACTGTACTTTTATAATGTTGAATGTATCGAGACACCACTGTATCGTATCATATCAGATTTGAATTTTCTGAAGCTTTACAGAAAGCTTGCAATGTGCGCTATGTCTGAAGAAGAAAGTAGCTGATGCTACTCCTTTTTGCTCTGCACTGTCCTGTTTTACATTTTTTTAAATAGAAAACAGTATCAAGCAGTATGAGAAACCACATAAGCAAGTCTGTTTGAGACACTTGTTGCGAGTGTGTGAGGATTTACACATGCAGTTTACACAATGTTAAAATGTATGCTAGGAAATTTTTATAAAATGTTTGTTAGCCACATCAGCAGATGTTTATTTAATCTTATTTAATTAGCCTGTGTGTGTGCTCACCGTATCGGCTGCCAGAGCCGCACCTCGTCCCAGAGAGATGTTAGTGAGCAACTTGATGGCCAGACGTGTACAGCTGTCTCCTATCATCACCTTGGAGTAGCCATTTATCCGAGCAGTGTGCAGTATCAGGTGCTGCCTGCATGCACACACAACAAACACACACACACACACACTTCAGATTACCATACCCAGAGCAGCTTTAGCAGTCCTCTGGAACCTGGAGAAAGTCCAAACCCTGCCTCTCTTTCTCACACATGCGCTCAATCACTTTGTGTTTTCTCATTAAACTTTGCAAGCACTCTGAGTTATTGACTGAAACTGAACTCAGGGCACACTTCAAGGCCCTGCTTTTCCCTGATGACGCAGACGCCACTGACAACGAGAGGCAGAGAGGCAATATGAGAGAGAGAGAGAGAAGGGGGGGGGCAGACAGAGAGGGCCAGAGACAGATGGGGAGAAATGTGGAGTGGAGACAGCAATATAAGTGATAAAAAATGAAAAAGGAGAAAGACCTGCCTCGCTATTGTGCTATTAAAATCTCTGACGTGATTCTTCCACAGCTCAAGTGCTAGAATAGAGGGCTTATGGAAGCTGAATTAAACAGCTAAAAATAATCTTTAAGCTTCACAAAGCCCACCTACTCACTTCAACTGGGTCAGAGCAAATTTTATTTCTTTTTTTTTTTTTTTTTTTAAAGTAGAAAATATAGCTGCAAGCAGTGATGACAGGGGGCCAAGCACCAAAAGCAAATTCATGTGTATACGGTATTAAAGTGATAGATGGTCCAGATGGCCTTAAGAAAAACACTTATTACTGCTACTAAAAACAGGCATTTATGGTAGAGACAAAAGGTGGGGGTTCTTGTGCATTTAAATGGAACCAAAAATCCATGCAGATATTTCAGTAAACTCATATTGAACATGAATTGATTGTAAAACCTTCTACAATACTGAGTGTACACTCTCAGAAAAAAGGGTACTAAACTCCACTGCTTGTCACTGGAATGGTACCCCCCAAGTGTACACTTTTTGTACCTTTAGTGTGTTTCTTTTACCTAGAAAGGTGCATATATTTTACCTTTACTCTGGCTTTACTCTAAAAGCTAATTACGGTTTAATTATCTACCTTCAATCTTTTTTTAAAGGTACACTATATCCACATTTCCAGGTGAAATATACATATTACAGGTACAAAAGATAAGGGTTCCTCTCCAGCCACAAGGAAGGCTACAGATCCACCCCACCTCCCGTTCTTGGTTTATTTATGTATGCAGGTTCCATTTGTTTGTGTATCTGTACACATATTGTATTTTTGTGTTTGGGTGTAATATTTTTTTTTTGGGGGGGGGGGGGGGGGCAGAGAAAGGAATGGCATAATTATGATGATTAAATGACACGAATATTTACGTTAAATCTGAATTCCATCCAAAAACTGCAACGTTTATTCCATCCATTGGTATGCTAAGTACTCAACACCACATATGAACTAATTATTTAATTAAAACCTTTATGCTGGTTAATGTAGGTTAATCATGTAAAACATGAACACTATTTTAAAGCCATCAAAATTCCTTCAAAATAGTTCCAATACTTGTTGCGTCTTGTACAAATTATATAAAACAAGATGAAGATGGTGGACACATTTTGTGCCATAATAATTGTTTCAAGTCTTTAATTATGTAATGGCAGTCAGTGAGTTGGGCCCCTGCATTTTTTTTTATTCAAGAACATCTCAAACATTTCAAAATGGCAGAAAAAAAAGAATACAAATATGAATAAGAAAAATTACAATAGTGGATCACAACAAGTCTTGGTGCTTGGCCCCCTACCATCGCTAATATGTGTTTTATACATTATTATAATGAATACCTGCTACATGTCTTTAATGTCATGATGCAGATGGTGTAGTAAAGCTCACCTCAGTATTTGCAGCATGTCCTGTTTGGCTGTTAAGGTTTTCAAAGAGGAGAAGAGTCCCTCTAAAGCCAGTTTGTGTTCAGGCTTGTATGTGGAGGCCTGCAGGCTAAGTCGACCTACTGCATCCTGGGATTCCTCCACTGCAGGATCCCCATGGCCCCGGGTTACTTCAGTCCGAATGTGCTGATCCACTGCTGCTTTATAGCTGGAGCCGGGCTGCTCACGCCTATACACAGGCTCGAGCACTGACTCGGGCAGAGTAAAGATCTGAGACACAGCCATGAACACGACACTGCAGCCATTAGAGCAGCTCAAAGCCAAACACAGCTAAGGTAATAAGAATGAAGGTCAAATGCTTTGTCTTATGTTTCTGAGTGACAGTAGCAACAATTAGATACGAGCATCAAAACTACACAATCTGGGAATACAGGAGATAATGACCAAGATGACGCAACTGCCTGAAAGGAGACATGGAAATGACAATCCTGCTCCGAAAGCAGAAATAATGAGGCCAAAACAGATGCTGTTACAAAGATCAAAGCATTAACAAGCACAGAGACTTGTAATGTAGAACTGCACTGCAATTAGACTGGTGTTAGAGTTGTGACACTGTTCGAAAAAACAGGAATGCACGTGACCGGAGTCAGATAACTCCCATCCAAAAATCTGACTTCTGTAGCTGTTGATCATGTGTGCTTCCTGATGTCTGAGGTGTACTGTATCTGCAGCGAGCAGGAACGTGTTGGAATTAGCTTTACAGAACCCAAAACCAGTTAGCACAATGGGGGAAATACACTCACTGGTCACTTTATTAGGAACACCTATACACCTCCTCATTCATGCACTTATCATTAAAAGTTCTTTTTCCTGAGGCTCGTTACCTGTTCCAGCGGGACGATGTGGTACGGGAATCCAGTCATTCTGAAGATGCTCTCCAACTCAACTACAGCCTTCTCCCTCTCCTCAGCATTCTGACCACACACACCACCCTCTACATCAGAGAGAAGAGTACCTGAAACACCTTCATTATGCTAACAGAATTATGCTTTAGTGCTACTGTAACTGTAATTACCGTCTATGTAGATAATGCCAGGCATAAATCTTAACTTCTTGGGTGCATCCCGACTCAAGCCCTGCAAACAGGGTGGACATTTCAGTCACCTGAGGTTGTGCATAATGGATGCGTTCCTTTCATAGTAGATACGTGTCTGAAATTAGTTTTACAATGTTCGTACAGCTACACTGCCATTCATCAGCAGACATCTTATAAGCTGTATGTCATTTTTGTTCGTAGACTGCCAAAAATTGAGCTAGCTAAATTTATTAACGGTTATGCAGTTATGGTGACATGAAAATGTACTGGTGAATGCCCATTTCCTGGATAGCTGACTGCTTACCTCTTGAACTTGTGCTAGCATACAGCTGGATGCTGGTCCTCCAGAAACAGCCAGCAGCACCTAAAGGAACATCAACAACAATTTTAACAGATGATGTCAAATTCATAGATGATAATAATAGCTTTATATCTATGCTTGCCTTCTCTCCTGGAAAGATGACACGATTCTTCCCCAGCATGGCCCGAAATTTATGTATGAAGTACTCCTTGAAGCAGCTCCTAATATACATATATAGAAGCATACACCACTTACTACACATGATGATATCAAACGCAACAACATGGCGATATTTTTATAGAAATTCCAGTTCCTGCATTAGGGTGTGAATGGGATCTAAAGGAAAATCAGTTTTCTCATGACCTGCTGTGGTAAGAGCTCAAGGCAGGAGGCAACAGCTGATAAACCGGAAGTTTAATAGACTGATTTTGGTATTATTTACCTACAGAAGGCATCTCCCACACGTATGATGAGCACTGCAGTGCCCTCTTTGCACTTCATGCACTTCTTTGACACCCTGGAGTCAGAGACGGTTTAACACACACCATATAAGCTATATGTTCATAAGGTATATCCGTCACATATAATCTATATGACCTTAAAATCTTAAACAATTCATGTAAATAAACTCACGCCGGCAGAGATTTGTGCTCTAGGGGGCTGTTGTACTCTTCGTCAACCTGACACATGACTAAAGCTGGTTTTTATAGCATTAATTATACACACTAATCTCGATAATAACGAAATTACAAATAAAAAAACGCTAAAATAACTAATAAAAAAAACCTAACATGCCATACCAGTTACATCCATGCTGTTATCATTTGCTAGCGACATTGGCGCTCTTTGATGACGCATTGACTCTCTTCTGCTGGCGCATTTTACTGACGTTGAATAAATTGTCTGTTAGGCTGTTCTACTGCCTAATTGTCCGTTTGCTTTTTAATTTGCTCTGATAGATACACTAAACGTTATGTTTGTAAGACAGCCTTTTAAGCAGTCATATACGAATGTGAACAGTTTATATGCTGGGATTCATTTGCCTGAAAGCGAGCGCGTCTATTGTTTGAGAAAAAGCTGTTGCAAAGCATTGTGGGGAGTGTAGTGATTTAGGGCCGTCATGCTGCGACGGGGCTGCTTGATAAAACTACAACACCCATGCGGCACTGCAGGTAAAGGACGCTCTTAACGGTTTGGTGAAAGCTACGCTGGTAATGTTTACTTCTCTGCTACAGCGGCGTGTGAGTGTGTGTTTTATGAGGTGGCTGAACAGATGCGCTATGTAACGCCGTTTGACTTTTATTTTTCTTGGTTTAAAACACACGGGATTGTACAAGTCGACAGCGCACTGGTGATACACACAGCAAAGGAAGAAGAAGAAAAGAAAAGAAGAAGACGAAGAAGAAGCTCTTTTTGAAGAAGCCGCTGAGAGGAGGCAATCCAGCGTTCATGATGGCGATGTTCCGCAGTTTTGTTTCTGCTGCTCAGCTCAGACAGCCTCATCCCCAGCCCCAGCTGCAACATGGAGAGAGTCTGGAGAGCCAGTTTTCCTGCCCCATCTGCCTGGAGGTTTATCACAAACCCGTCAGCATCGCCAGCTGCGCTCATACGTGAGTAACACCTGGATTCAGCTCCACTGGCGCACTGCCATTCTCCTTCATGGAGTCATGCATTATCAGTTTCACCCAGTAAACACACTGTGGCATTTCTGCTGCTCACAAATAGCCAGCTGATCATAAACATCATCATCATCATCAAAAACATCAGCAGCATCCATCATCATCCATCATTCCTGACTTTAAGTGTGTGCATTTATTTTACAAATGAACCACAACAAAGATTTGTCAGTCCACAGATTGTATCAGATAATACTGAGTTGATGTTATATATATATATATATATATATATATATATATATATATATATATAAAGCCAAGAGCTAAACCTGAAGCTCCATCCTCTTTGTGTCTCTATTGTTGTCAGTGTGTCTTTGTTAGTGAAGCCTCTCCTCTCACTCAGGCTTGAAAATGAACCACTGCTCTGTAATCTGTCCTTTTGCTTCCATCTGATTTAGTGATTTTCTTTATTTCTTTTTCCTTTCCTTCTTTCTTTCTTTTTTGCATGATGTGTCAGTTATGCAGCTCATGCTTCAGAGATGCTACAGTGTGTAAGCATGAGGAGAAAATAGAACAAAGCAAGCACGGTGTGTGCACGCGATGATGGATGTTGTGAGACGGGTACGAGCATCATTGTGGACGTACCTGCATCAGAACACTTAGACGGTAGCAGAAAGGAAAGTGAGACAACTGTTGTGTCGAATGAATCGAGAACAGGAAAGAGACATGAGGCTCAGTATGAGTGCATGTTGGTGGGACGGATGTGCGTTTCATCTCGAGGTGGTCGAAATGACTACGTAAAACGCAATAATATTCTTTCGGCTTTTCCCTTCAGGGGTCGCCACAGCGAGTCATCACTCTCCACCTCTCCCTATCTTCTGCATCCTCACTATCTTCTGCATCCTCAATATCAATATCAGAAGTATATGCAATTAATTAAACTCTATTACCATTTGAATGACAATGAATATATAATATTGTGGCTGTAAAATACAGCAAAGGTTTTGTTGAGTTGTCTAAGTAGGCAGTTTAAGGAAGGGTTATTATTTTGGACAAATTTCAGAGTGTCTCATGTATCCAAAGCAATCGCATTAATTTGTTCTCATCAAAGTTCTGTTAAGTCGTGATGGACAGAACGTCTAACATCCTGAGTCATAATTAATGTGTTGATTTTGATTACCAATCATAATGCTTGTAGATTGCCACTAACTTGTGCTGTGAGCTGTAAATCAGCTAAATCAGATTTAAAAATAAAAAAACTAGAGCTGTGTAAAACTATTTAAACGTAATTTCTGTGTGCGCTGTTCATTTTTGTTACACATCATCTTTTGACTTCCCTTTTTACCCCGGGCTGTTATGAGGAAATGAAATACCACTAAAAACACTCTCGCAAACCGTGAACATTTTTTCGGCTTTAAATACACATGGCTCAGCGAGGCTCAGCCCACCAGTAAGGTAAAATGAGAATTTTGAACCAGCGCAATATTAATTATGTCAGTTTAATGAGATTAAAATGAATTACTGCTACATTTAAAGCAGCTGTGTGTCTCATTGTCGGTGTGCAATAAAGCAATAAATGACGCAGCCGTGTGGGTTCTGACTATTTTCAGGCAGCACTTGAGTGGCTCTGGTGTAGTGTGTTGTTTGGTGTACATGATCCTGCCTTTGTGGACACTGCTGCTGTAATTCCTTTAGCGCTACGAGACTTCCACACATGGTGACAGAGTGAGCTGTTTCCGTCATTGCACTGTTTTATTCACGAGCAGTCTTTACTATCCTTATTGCTTCTTATTATACAAGATAATTATCCAGACCCTTACCTGCTATGTTGTGGATATTGACTAGGGCATGACCAGAAGGATAGTTTTGCTACAGATACCGATTTTCAGTGAACAGTGGATAAGTTCAACAAACAGGCTTCATGTGAAAACTGTAATGAACTTCCTGGTTATGCAACTGCAGTGTTTGAATGTAGTACATAATTATAGTAGGGAATTATTTATAGTCACACTATCTGTTGTCACCTAGATGAGGATGGGTTCCCTTTTGAGCCTGGTTCCTCTCAAGGTTTCTTCCTCATGTCATCTCAGGGAGTTTTTCCCTTGCCACCGTCGCCACTGGCTTGCTCATTGGGGCTAAACTCACAGGGATAAATTCACATATTTACAATATATTTTTTGTGAATGCATTTATTTCTGTAAAGCTGCTTTGTGACGATGTCCATTGTTAAAAGCGCTATACAAATTGAATTGATTTTAAGCAGCTGATGCATCAGCTAGTGTAAATCTATATACTGTATATCGATATGCACATCAATAGGTTTAGTTAAACTGCACTTTATTGATCACATATTGGCCATTTCTCAAATTCACACAGTAGAAACTGCAATAACCAGGTGTCACAAAATGTGGTTGGAGATTTATTTAGTTAGTCAGTTAATTAGTTTTTTTGCATGTGAATGGGAATCATGTTTAAACAAAACCTCATTCATATACAGAGAAGCATTTAGTTGAGAAGCTAGTGAGTAACTGTGAGTAACAAATGTCTCATTACACCCCACACTGGAAGTGATGGCACATGATGAAGGTGAATCCTGAATGCAGTGTTGCTCAGGTTTATTTATGGCTAAAATGCTGCTACGGGGAAACATGGACCAATTGTTAATAAAATGTGATAATATCATAAACCATTCTAAAATGCTGGCAAATTATTGTGATATAAAAATGTCACATCCCTAGTAGACCTGAAACACTGTTCTTTCACCACTGGCAGGGTTAAAAATGCATGTTACTGGACACACACACACACACGCACACACCAGTCTCACACTGATTACAGGAAGCCCACATCAGGGTCAGAGCAGCATGACAATCTAATTATAGCTTAAATTCTAATGAAATGCACACAGTGAGAGCAACCTCTTTATTTCAGCAGGCACTAGGGTCTCATGCTGGTGTCGCTCAGTGAAAAATGTACAGCCGAAAAATTGCTTTAGCAGTCATAATCTGGTCTCTGTCTGCTGCATGTGTAACATAGGTGTGGTGAATGTAGACCTGAATTTGAACACATTTCCCTGCACTGAGAAGTGAACAGAACTTGTTTAAACTCACTTAAAATGGAGGTCTAAGGAAAGGCGTATGAAGCACCAGTGTAGTGTGGTTGAGCTTCGTTTGTCAGAAGTCAACAGCCGCCCTTTGACGTTCATTATAAGTGAGTTTCATTGGGTTTTTTTTCCTCAGTACAAGGATGTGTCAGAATTCTCACCTGTGGTACTTGCACATGCATGTGGAAAGTAAGTGGTGTGTGTGTGTGTGTGTGTGTGTGTGTGTGTGTTTGGAAATGAGCAGTCTGAGGAGGATGGAGGTCAGGACTGCAACAGCAGGAACTCCTCCATGAACACAGCCAAATGTTCTGACACACTCGCTGCTCCTGTACTACAGATAAAGTGGCATCATGAAATGTGTTGCAAAGACATGAACTAATCCAAAGCTGCTCCATCAGAGCCTCCATCTGTGGGAGGGAGGACATTGGCTAAAGTGCTCACCTGCTTTACGATTAAATCTGCAATTAGTGTAATGCATTCACAAAGTAGTGATGGCTTAGTGGAAGACGTGCTCATTTAAGTGAGCTTCATCAGCCACGAGTCAGTGTGAGACTTTTCAATACTGATACCCAGCAAAATGCAGCTTATACCTCTAAATGTTCTGGGTAAAGGCCTCTGTGCCTCAGTCCTAGTGAGGCCTCTGTGCCTCAGTCTCAGTGAAAGAAGCTTGGTCACTGTGCCTCAGTCCTAGTGATGGAGGCATGGCCTGTATGCCTCATTTCCAGTGAAGGAGATGTGGTCTGTGTGCCTCAGTACCAGTGAAGGCGGCATGAGATAGAGATAGAGGCATGGCCTCTGTGCTTCATTTCCAGTGATGGAGGCAAGATCTCTGTGCTTCATTTCCGGTGATGGAGGCGTGGCCTCTAAGCCTCATACCCAGTGAAGGACGAGTGGCCTCTGGGCCTCAGTGGCCTCTGGGCCTCATTCCCAATGAAGGAGGCGTGGCCTCTAAGCCTCATACCCAGTGAAGGACAAGTGGACTCTGTGCCTCAGTACCAGTGAAGGAGGCGTGGCCTCTGTGCCTCAGTACCAGTGAAGGAGGCGTGGCCTCTGTGCCTCAATACCACTGAAGGAGGTATGGCCTCTGTGCCTTAGTCCCAGTAAAGGAGGTGTGGCTTCTGGGCCTCAGTCTCAGTGAAAATGTGGCCTCTGTGTCTTATTCCCAGTGAAGGAGGCGTGGCCTCTGTGCCTCAGTGCCAGTGAAGGAGGCGTGGCCTCTGTGCCTCAGTGCCAGTGAAGGAGGCGTGGCCTCTGTGCCTCAGTGCCAGTGAAGGAGGCGTGGCC
>CM074998.1:11759165-11776665 GCA_037576825.1 Pangasius krempfi
TCAAATTAAAGCTGACAGTCTGCAGTTAAAGCACATCTTGTTCGTTTCATTTGAAATCCATTGTGGTGGTGTATAGAACCAAAAATGTTAGAATTGTGTCCATGTCCCAATATTTATGGACCTGACTGTAGTTTAAACAGAGTTCTTAACATCAGTTTAAAGGAGAGCATGATGTATTTTGTATAAAGTTTAAAAAAAATAAAAAACAGAAACAAAGAAATTGAACTGAAACTGGAATATATGAAATTCACTGATTCTGAAAGGCGTTAATATATAGTTTTAATACAGTTCTTAATGTCAGTTTGGAGGAGAGCATGACAAATTTTGCTATTAAGCTGTTTTGAAAACCACTATACATTAAAATCTGACGACATAAATAAATGAAGATTATTAATTTAGCCCGATGTGTCAAAATTTATTCTCCCCCCCATAATCTTTAAATCCCTCCAAGTTTAAAAAACGAAATTCAGGCCCTGCTGTATATAATTTTTATATATATGTATGTATGTGTAATCACGTTAAAGGTGGAAAAAGATCTGGCACAGTTGGATATCATCTTAGATTCTTTTTTTTTAACACCACAAAACCCTGCAATTTCATAGGGGTGTGTGGACGTTTTATATCCCCTGTGTATATACAGTGGCAAGCAAAAGTTTGGGCACCCCTGGTCAGAATTTCTGTTACTGTGAATCGTTAAGTGAGAAGAAGATGAACTGATCTCGAAAAGGCATAAAGAGGAAACATTCTTTTCAACATTTTAAGCAAAATTGTGTTTCTCATTTACAAACACTCATTGTGTTTTGTACAATTTTAGAGTTTAAAAAAAGGGAAGGAGCACTATGCAAAAGTTTGGGCATCCCAACAGATTTGAGCTCTTAGATAACTTGTACCAAGTTCTCAGACCTTAATTACTGCAGCTTGTTAGAGCTAAGGCTTGTTCACATTCATCGGTGGGAAAGGCTAGGTGATGCAGATTTCAAACCTTTATAAATACTCTGACTCCTCAAACCTTGTCTCAACAATCAGCAGCCATGGGCTCCTCTAAACAGCTGCCTAGCACTCTGAAAATTAAAATGATTGATGACCACAAAGCAGGAGAAGGCTATAAGGAGATAGCAAAGCATTTTCAGGTAGCCATTTCTTCAGTTCGTAATATAATTAAGAAATGGCATTTAACAGGAACGATGGAGGTCAAGTTGAGGTCTGGAAGACCAAGAAAACTTTCCAACAGAACTGCTTGTAGGATTGCTAGAAAGGCCAATCAGTTTGACTGCAAAAGACCTTCAGGGAGTGGTGGTGCACTGTTCTACTGTGCAGCGACACCTGCACAAATATGCCCTTCATGGAAGAGTCATCAGAAACCTTTCCTGCGACCTCACCACAAAATTCAGCATCAGAAGTTTGCAGATGGACTTCTAAACAAGGCTGATGCATTTTGGAAACAAGTCCTGTGGGCTGATGAAGTTAAAGTAGAACTTTTTGGCCACAATGAGCAAAGGTATGTTTGGAAGGAAAAAAAAAAAGGGCACAGAATTTCATGAAAAGAACACCTCTCCAACCGTTAAGCACGGGGGTGGATCAGTCATGCTTTGGGCTTGTGTTGCAGCCAGTGGCACGGGGAGCATTTCACTGGTAGAGGGAAGAATGGATTCAGTTAAATACCAGCAAATTCTGGAAGCAAACATCACACCTTCTGTAAAAAAAAAAAAAAAAAGATGAAGATGAAAAGAGGATGGCTTCCTACAACAGAATCATGATCCTAAACACACCTCAAAATCCACAATGGACTACCTCAAGAAGCGCAAGCTGAAGGTTTTGGCATGGCCCTCACAGTCCCCCGACCTAAACATCATCGAAAATCTGTGGATACACCTCAAAAGAGCAGTGCATGCATCACTGCCCAAGCATCCCACAGAACTGGAAGTGCAAGGAGGAATGTGCGAAAATCCCCCAAACAAGAATCGAAAGACTCTTAGCTGGCTACAAAGTACAAGTACTGAAGTTAAAAGATGGAACTAAAAAGGTAATCTTGCTTAAAAATATTAAAGAAATGTGTCATCATTAACTTTATGGATTTTGGAAATCAGGTCATCTTTTACTTGCATATCTATTCACAGTAAAAGAAATTTTGACCAGGGGTGCCCAAATTTTTGCATGCCACTGTACACTCACAGTCCATTTTAAGAGGAGCACCTGTACACCTGCTCATAATGCATAAAATCATGCAGATACAGGTCAAGCGCTTCAGGTAATGTTTACATCAAACATCAGAATGAAGAAAAAGTGTGATCTCTGTGGCTTTGACCGTGGCATGGCTGTTGGTGCCAGATGGGCTGGTTCGAGTATTTCAGAAACCGCTGATCTCCTGAGATTTCCAC
Organism: Pangasius krempfi; assembly: GCA_037576825.1. NCBI lineage: Eukaryota > Metazoa > Chordata > Actinopteri > Siluriformes > Pangasiidae > Pangasius > Pangasius krempfi. Next base: position 11,761,544 of record CM074998.1, read on the forward strand.
ACACAACAGTCTCTAGAGTTTCCACAGAATGGTGCGAAAAACAGAAAACACTGGGTGACGGTGACGGACGGTGAGTATATATTCAGCTAGGTGCTGTAATATTCGGGTGCGGGTTCAAAGCTTGGTGTCTGATTTGGGCAGGATATATTTGCACTGACAGTTCTCAATATTTTCTCTTCTCACCTGCATTTGTTTCTATGAATCACACTTTGCAAAAAAAAAAAACTATTGTAAGAAACAAATAAGAACAACTTTGCTAAAAAAAAAAAAGAGAGAGCAGCCAGAATGTTCCTTGTGTTTAGAGTCAACAGAAAAATGCATATAGAGCTCTAACAGCTGCTCAGGAAACCGTATCAATACAGTGGCTGGAGCTGCAGTGACCCAAGAACCTCGGCTGGGTGTCTGACTACTGACATATTACTCAAGAGGAATTAATATAGCGTTAAGTACTGTATGCTTGCAATTCTACTGCAAAGTGCTTGAGCGGCAGTAATGCAGAAATTGACACTTTGCTTTCTGTTTAATATTATATGAGATCCAGTCGGTTTGCCTTCCCTGTAGTGTGTGTACGATGAGGTCAAAGATTCTGAGACCACTAGTGAAATTGCTTTATTACTTAACACAATGCTGCTGTTTGCAGCAAGGGCACAGGTCTTTGCATAATGCTTTACAATGAAATGGTGATAATTTCACACTTCTTTTGCTGATTCTGTATATTTGCAGAGGAAGAGGAAGTGTTTTTGAGGCCTCTCTGTCTTCTTCGAATTTGCAAATACCAAATAATGAAAGAATAACATGCTGGTTTTAACCAAAAGCAACGTTATTACATCATCATTTTGTAAAGCCAATGGAGGAACTTTTAAAGATAGACTTTAATGTATGTACCTTTTTTTAAAAAATGTATTTATTTTTTTACTAAATAAGCAGTAGACTGTTGTTGATTTGTTTTTCTAAGCCAAGTGCTAGTGGGATTTTAAAATGTAAAATTGCTCAAAATATGGGAATACATCGTACTTTTCAGCTGTTCTTCAGAGCATGTGTGAGTGCTGTCGCTTGGTGTAGATCGTCTGTTCCCATGTCCTGTCTCTGACATGAGCTGCACATAGAACTCCTGCCTTCAAACGGCTCTTTTCATGTTTCTGCCTATCAGCCTTTCTCTCAGTAAGGCCTCAGTTAGCAGTAATATTTTTTTGGCTGACTGTGGTTACAATGTGATGCGGTTTACAAATCTGTTCATTATTCTCTCAGTGTGAGACATAGTGTGTGTGTGTGTGTGTGTGTGTGTGTGTGTGTGTGTGTGTGTACATGGTTAGAATAGTCTTCTACCATTGGTTCAGTATGGATCTGTCTTGCACAATTGTGAATTATTATAACTCAGCTCTGGGCTGTGCATTAGGAATGTGCCGATATTTGGTTGTATCGGGGTTCAGGAAAACTTTGCTTTCAGAGCCAAATAACACAAAACGTCAGTGTTATAATCTGTAATCTAGCGATTAAAGTGCATTTCATTGTTGGTAGCAGGATAATGTTTTTCTTTACACCCGTCATATTACAGCACAGTGCTAAGTAAGGCAGTGGTGCCGTAGTGGTTAAGGCTCTGGGTTCTGCTTTGGGTTCTGCTCTGGGTTACTGCTCTGGGTTCTGCTCTGGGTTCTGCTCTGGGTTACTGCTCTGGGTTACTGCTCTGGGTTACTGCTCTGGGTAACTGCTCTGGGTAACTGCTCTGGGTAACTGCTCTGGGTTCTGCTCTGGGTTCTGCTCTGGGTTCTGCTCTGGGTAACTGCTCTGGGTTCTGCTCTGGGTAACTGCTCTGGGTTACTGATCGGAGGTTCAAGCCCCAGTACTGCCAAGCTGCCAGTGTTGGGCCCTCGAGCAACGCCCTTAACCCTCTCTGCTCCAGGGTTGCTGTATCATGGCTGACCCTGTGCTCTGACCCCAGCTTCCTAACAACCTGGGATATCCAAAGAAAGAATTTCACTGTGCTGTAATGTATATGTGACAAATAAAGGCTTCTGTTCTGTTCTGTTCTGTTCTGTCTGTCTGAATAAAACTCAGTGGGTGTGCTGGTATAGGAAAATAATGAGGGGGTGGTGTGACGCAGCCCAAAGTGGAGAGACCTACTTATCTGAAGTTGATTATTTCCCAATCACAGCACATCTTAAAGTGTTTTAACCCTCTTATACCATAGCACCATAGCAATTTGCCATTTTATTTCTTTTTAATAAATAAAAATTGACACATCTTGCATATTATCCATGTATAGTTATTTTGCGGACCATCCACCCGTTGTTTCCTATCATCACTGACATCATAGCAGCAATAAACAGTCATTAATTCACCAGCCTCTCGTTTGTAATGTAACTGAGAAACATCAGAGCCCAAAACGATAATGTATTAGAAAAAGCACATAAATATAAACCTGTGATTTTTGCCTTGCAGCCAGCACTATTGTCAGAGCTGCTACTATAGAAAATTAATCAATACCTTCGGATCGGTCAGATCAGAGAATTTAAAAGTGCTGTGGTATGTTCATTGCGTCGAGCGAACAGCGAATCTTGCAGTGTTAACGTAACAGTCCCTGTTTTTTGTTCAGGCTCGGCCCATGGAGAGTGTGCTGTTCTTTGCCCTGACACTCCTGTAGTAGTAATTCACTGTCAGCTTGGCTAGATGTTTGTACACACATTTCACACACCAGCTCTGATACGTTAAACATCATCGCGTCCTACCTTAGGCACGAAAGAAGTCTGACTACACAGTGACAGGCAAACGCTGGCAACCAATGAGGAAGAGAAAGACTGAGAGAGTCGAATATAATCAGTCAGAGGAAATGGATTGAGGACTGAGATCGTTTTTGTTCTCTAATTTGGTGGGAAGCTAGTGAATTATTTATGTTGTGGAATTTTTTTCTGTTGTTACCCAGTTAGAGAAATTATAGTTGGCTAATGGACAACTAGTTGCATTTGCTATGTTTCTATGTACTTCTATGTCACCATCAGTGTGTGTGCTTCATCCATCCATCCGTGTGTTTTTTAGCAACCAGACCTGCTAGTTTTGCTCTGATAGTTTTAGCTAGCTAGAGGTAGTGGACTAGCTTACTACTGGAGATGGATGTAGCAAAGGCACAAGCCCTTGAATTCACTCCACGGAGCACAGATTGTGAGATTACGATAGAGCAACACTTTTATATTAGATTTTCTTTTTTATTTATATCCTCAGATCCTCAAACACTACTGTACTAAATGTTTGTATTTTTTCCTTGCCACGGTCACATCTTGCTCATTAGGAATCTAAATCTGCGTCCGGATTTCTGTATTGCTACCTTGTGATAATGTCTGTTGTTAAAAGTGCTATACAACTAACATTTAATAGACTTGAATACTGTGAAAGTAAACATTTGGTGTCCTTATTTACACGTACTGCGTAATGTGCAGCAGGATGTTTGGAACACAGCCATTCTCACTGAATGTGTATCGACTTGGCAGGGACGGCTGTGACATTAATGCGCGTTGGAGAAAGGTGCAGCACGCGTTAGGAGATGTTTTGACACAAGGCAACTGCAAGAGCAATTCCGCTATTTACATTTACATCTCTCAGTGTGGACACAATCACCTTTCTCTCAAGACTGATTTTCTGCTTTTAATTGAGTATGACTTTGACGCGATACTCATACTTCTGCATAATTTTATAATTCTGTATTTGTTCTGCTACTTGTATAAAACCTATAAAATTTAGCATACCACCTATCTGAATAATATTAGATTGCATTGCTCATCTTTTCCTCCTTAAATAAAATTTAACAAAGGAAAGTGTCTGACTAGAGGCTGTTCAAAAGACGTGTGCGAGAGCGAGACAGAAATAACCTTCGAGACGTCTTTTCTAACAGACTATACATTTCCGTTACTATTGCTATTCATTTGCGTGATTACTGCGAGACACGTCCTCAGCGGTCTGTAGTCATTCCTCCACTGTGGCCTTGCGAGCCATGTTAGTGTGAAATTGATTGTAGGGTTTAACTCTCACGCGGCTCGTGCTTCATTAGCATACAGAAGGCATTTCCTCGAGTAATGAGCTCACTGTTTGGATCATTATGTTCAATACTTTTGACTGGTCTTATTTCTTTGACTTCCTGAGTCCTTTAGAATGAGTCTGGTTTGAAGATGACGGTTCTGTCTTTCCCCACCAGTTAGTACATTGATGAAAGACAAGTATAACATTAGGGATAGTTCCTGGGATGAGTTGTTCACTTGAACTTTGAACACAGACTGAAATAAATGTGAAAAAAGTGATGGTTTATAGCAGTAGTGTTTATCTGAAGTTGACCTTCAGTGATTCCTGTCATCACCTCTCCAATCTGAGAGATGGAAGCCATTGTTATTTGCTGTTTTTTTTTAATTATGGGGTGTATTTATTTGCTTGCAGATGTCCCATTATATACACAAGAGGTGCTACCGGGCATAGATATAGGAAAACGGTAAACGCTGAATAGGCTGAATGAACAATTGGACAGAATTGATTGTAAGCCTTCATAAGAAGTACCAGCCTTAAGCAAGTGCTTTGCTACTATTGATGCATTTAAATCCGATACAACACATCAGATAATAACAGTAACAATAGAATACTAATAATAAATCAGAGTGCCAAAGACAGTTATATGTCAATTCCTATAACAGAAATTAGCAACAGCAAGAGAAAATAACAGTACAGTATTTCATGGAAGATTGTGTAACGATGTTTTTTTCCCCAACATGTTTATCATAAACTGGTCGAGTAACAGCATTCGCTAAAGCTGAAGTGACAGACACGGCATCGAGTCTGCAGTACACAAAAGCAAATCTGAAAACTAATTTTGTTTAACCAGATGTACTACCACATATTAATTTAAAATTAAATTTGCAGCACAGAGGGGAGGGAGGTGAAGTGAGATAAGGCAGGATGGAGAGACCACAGAGAGAGACCGCAGAGAGAGAGAGAGAGAGAGAGAGCGAGAGATTGAACCAGAGAGAGGGAAAGCAAGAGAGAGAGTGAAAGCCAGCGAGAGAGAGAGCGTGCGAGAGATTGAACGAGAGAGAGAGTGAAAGCAAGAGAGAGTGAAAGCCAGCAAGAGAGCGAGCGAGAGAGAGAGCGTGCAAGAGATTGAACGAGAGAGAGGGAAAGCAAGAGAGAGAGTGAAAGCGAGAGAGAGTGAAAGCCAGCGAGAGAGCGTGCGAGAGAGAGAGCGTGCGAGAGATTGAATGAGAGAGAGGGAAAGCAAGAGAGAGAGTGAAAGCGAGAGAGAGTGAAAGCGAGAGAGTGAAAGCCAGCGAGAGAGCGAGCGCCCTGCCAAGCACCCAGTGAGTGTGCCAGAAAACTACCATACCAGCTAACACTGCATATTTCCTGATAGAAAGAAATGTGGTACACTGTACCGCACACACATCATTCCTGTGTCCATGCTTTTGCAGAGAGGCAAAAAAAAAAAAAAGATGGAAGCCCAGTGAGCAATCAGTGGCTTGGATGTGATTAGCCACATTGGCCATTGCAAAGAACAGTCTAAGAATAAGGCCTAGTCCACAATAGCAAAGCTCATTTTAAAATGGTTTTATTCCTTGACCACACTAGCATTTTCGGTTTGTTTCCCAAAGGGTTCCTCTCCGCAAGGAAATGTAAACGATAGAAAATGGCATGCTAGGCATGTGCAGTCTGGGACTAACCCATGAGCTTTCCACCATTATTTTTATTTTGGACAACATGAACATAAATCCTGCTTTCTCACACACCCCCAGCATTGCTTGTGTACAATATAAAGCAGTCAAACATGGAATTAAAATAGCTAATACTGAAAACAGCATCACAGTCCTGCCATCTTGGAATTGTGGTTGTGATCACATGACCATCTTACCGCAACGCTTTCACAAAGGTGCCATGTTCTCTTCTCCACACCGCAACACCAAAACACGTGTTCAGATGCACTTTCCGTGGTCAGCTTTAACGTGAACATTCAGTCCTAAAGCTACAGTGCGAAGGATTATAATCCAGTGTTTCCGAGTTGCAGCTTGTCAGTTCTGTAATAGGCGTTTACAGTCAGAGCCGTGTCAGGCGTGTCTGTCCAATGTCTCGACTTCAGGCACAAAGAAGTCCAGCGACACAGTGATTAGCAGAGAGAGAGAGAGACAGAGAGAGAGAGAGAAAACGAAAGAACAAGGGTAAACAAAGCAAATGGGAGTGAAAGAATGGAAGAGACTTACACGGTAAGAGGAAAAAGGATTCAGGCCAGATTGAGTTTTTTTATTTTTTTATTTTTTATTTTTTATTTTTTTTTTCCGGATGAACAGGTAATGATGCACGGGCCCTGCTGCTGGATCAGGCAGTCACAGTTACAGCTAACCGGCTTATGGTTTTTTAAAAAAAAAAAAAAAAAAAAAAAAGCACTTAAGGTTTTACTCTTTCCTCTGGTACTCAGTAAATGTGACAGTCACTCTGATGTTCGCAATAAAGTTCCGTTATTCTCATAACACTTCTGTAATACTAAGCAGTCATGAGTCTCAAGTACTTGGTGCATATTATTGTACTAAATAATAATCACTATATCACTGTCATCACTGTTTAGGCATATTAGTTAGTGTGTGTTGTGCAGTTTGGGACACAGCCTTGAATTCTATCTAAATATGCGCACTCGCAGCATATTTCTAGAGACACAACCCACATTACATAATGTTCTTCCATAAGTAGATGGATTATCACTTTTCTGCCAGAGTGAGCAAACTCTTGTAGCTCTAAAGCTACTTAAAAGACTTCACATGGAGGCTTTTGAGGGGGCGAAAGAGGCACGTGATATTTAGAGCAATCACAGAAAAATAGGATTTTAATGGTTTTCTCCTTGGAGATCGTATCTATCTTGTATTACTATATCTTCCTTCACTCTCTTCCCCTCTTCGTTCCTCTCTTCTGTCTTTTTTTTTTTTATTGGATGCTGCATAATAAATGTGTACATATATTTTTGAAGACAGTGATTGAGGGGGCCGTGCCCCGTGCGAGCCCCAGAGTGAACGTGCGCATAAAACGCAGCGCCCGCCTGGCAGAAAACCTGGAATAAATCTGTGCTGTAGCAATCCCATAAACCCCAGGCTCATCTGTCAGAGAGGGAAAGGGCACCCGGGCTGCGCTCTTCTTCCCGCTACACCCCCGCCTCTACCGAGTCATAGCCTCATGAAGGATCTTGTCCAAGTTCTGCATACGCTCATGAACTTTGGCTTTGCGGTGTGATCTGCAAAAAAAGCTGTACTTTGTCAAAGAAAAACCTCACAAAACACTTCGTCTGCAAATCTGTAAACCTCAAGATTACAGGAAGATTAACCATTTTAGGAAATGTTGTCATGTGTGAGTGTTGTGAAATAAACAGGGCAAAGCGATGATATTCTCTGGTCTAGTAACTCCTCTTCTGTGCTGCGGTATCATTGTACATTGACCACAAACGGGGTGTGTGTGTGTGTGTTGCAGTTGAGCTTATTATAGATGAATACACAGAGCTGTGTGTTAGGGTTGTACTATAACTTCAGGAAAGCCTATTTGTTTAGGAAACCGTTTCTGTTATTTTATGCTTGATTGTTTGACTTGTTTTGTGTGTGTGTGTGTGTGTGTGTGTGTGTGTGTGTGTGTGTGTGTTGTGTGGGTAGGTTCTGTGGAGACTGTCTTCAGCCGTGTCTCCAGGTGACGTCTCCTCTCTGTCCCCTGTGCCGCATGCCTTTCGACCCCAAGAAAGTGGACAAATCTTCCAGTGTGGAGAAGCAGCTCTCCTCTTATAAAGCGCCATGCCGAGGGTGCAGCAAAAAAGTTAGTCCCTTCTCTCTCTCTCTCTCTCTCTCTCTCTCTCTCTCTCTCTCTCTCTCTCTCTCTCTCACACACTCACACACACTCACACACACACACACACACACACACACACACACACACACACACACACAGAGATGCAGACTTGTGGTTTTGCCCTGCTCTTTTCTACCACTTTGTACTTACTTTGTTCTCTATCACACTGTTATTTTTTTCTTTTTAATTTAGATTTTTTCTTCTTCTTTTTTTTTTCCATTTAACTTTCACACTTTTTTTTTAACTCTTATTTTGACCAGGTAAATTTATTATTATTATTTTTATTTTTATTTTTTTGTAAACTTCTCAAAACTTTTGTTTTCCTTTACTTTTTGAATATGCTTATTTCCTTGATAACCTTTTAAACCTCTCTTTTCACTTGTTTTAAAATGTACTTTTTCCTTTTAAACCTTTTTATTTTAAGTTTTAATTTTATTTAGAATTTAGAATATATCTAGATTCTTTAGATGTCTTTTTTATTATTATTAAAAATGGCATGTCGTATGACGTTTGCCTTTTTCTAAACATCAACTAAACGTTGTATTAAAATGGGAATGGATTGTCCATGTGTAGGAATAGAATGAGTAACTAAAGGATAAAACATTATACAGGAAATAAAAGGGAAAAAAAAAATCTTCCAATGTGTTCATAAACAAAAATCTAAAAAATATTTAATATTGTTAGCCAAAATTATAGAAAATATCATTTTTTAAAGAAAATATACCAGTAATTTTAACGCAGTTTAAGACTGTTGCATGATGCAGCTGAATTCAGAGGTAAAATAAATAAAAATCTTCAATTTAAAAAATAAATAAATAAATTTAAAAAAAATAATAAAAATAAGGTGTTCATTGGAGTCTGGGACTTTTTTATTTTTTATTTTTTTAAGGATAATATAAATGTAAATCACCTCAGTATCATTTGAGACTATTTGCCGTCCTGAATGCACTCCGTCTCTGGTAAATCTTTACAGAATTTTTACATAAAATCCCAAATAAAAAAAAAATAAAATAAAAAAATGTCCCAGACTCCAATGAACACCTTAGGTTTTTTTTTTTTTTTTTTTTTTTTTAATTGAAGATTTTTATTTATTTTAACCTCTGAATTCAGCTGCATCATGCAACAGTCTTAAACTGCGTTAAAATTACTGGTATATTTTCTTTAAAAAATGATATTTTCTATAATTTTGGCTAACAATATTAAATATTTTTTTAGACTTGAATGTTAAACATTTTTGTTTATGAACACATTGGAAGATATTTTTTTTTGTACTGTATGTGTGGGCGCTATCCATGAAAGGGTTAAATCCCTTTCCTTTTTAACCCTAATATTAAATCTAATAACATATGTAAATTTGTTTCTCTGAATCCCAGATATCCACCAGGTACCGGGTGAAACATCTTTTCCTCTTTTCCCTCGTTTTCCTATTTAACCCTCTTTTCCCTTTAACTGTCTGTTGTCCTTTATAATTATTGTCCTAACCCTATCTTTCTCTTTTTTTTCTTTACTGAACGGTAGATCACGCTGGTTAAAATGAGGTCACACATCTCATCTTGCACAAAGGTGCAGGAACAGATGGCCAACTGTCCAAAGTTCATGCCTGTGGTTCCCACATCACAGCCGATCCCCAGGTGAGATCAGTTCTCCACACTGTGTGTCTGGGTGTGTGCGCTGTCCACATGTGCCCCCAAAGCTGCTTTCCAGTGAGCGGAGAGGGAGCTTGGCCCCGGGGCCCCAGCGCTGGAGACGAAGGAGACAGTGTGAGCTGTTTCCTCTAGCTAAACACACCCAGGCTGTGTGATCAGTCACAAAATAACTGTTTAAAAAAACAAAAAAAAAAAGAAGGTGTTTGTTCAGTCACACCATTGTTGTTAAACGTCACAGCCAAGTGAACAGCAGCGCCAGGGTCAGGTTTGTGTAACTTCAGTTAACGGGAAACCTGCTCTATGTCTGCTCTATTTTTCCCTTTTTATGAATTGAATCTTCATATGGAAGTATGAAGATCGCTTGAAATGGGCAGGTGGGAGGGTTACTTTAAAAAATGTATTGGCTTACAGTTACAAATGACTTCATAAAAAATGGATAAGTATCATTATTCAAATACCACAATTTGAAAGAAATGTAATCTGATCACTTTTGGATTAGTTCAAGGTCACATGTAAATAAAGTCAAGAGGAAAGCAATATGAGCATCTGCAACAGCTTTAGAGTTTGAGCTGAAGTTATGATGGAAGTGCGACGTGACAGTGGAGCGCACGTCTGCAAGGGCAGTGACCAGTCGAAAATCTGAAGATTGAAAATCTTATTAATTTTCCTAATTTTGCAACATGACCTTTTGAAGCTTTGCTATAGAGTATGTCCTTACTAAATTATTTTTTTTGTTTAAAAGTTTCAGCAAAAAATCCAGTTCTTTGTGCATTCTTTGTCATTTTGTAATTATACGTTCAAATTTCGTTAACTAATACTAACAAATACGTGGAAAAAATGTCATTACCATAACACCCAACCTTTATTTATTTATTTTTTTTTTTAAAAAGTCTATACCATGTACGTATACTATTTCAAAATACATGTTGAACAAGGCTGTGATCTTTCTTCATTCTTCACTTTCTTCACTAACACTAAATCATTTTTGCTAACCTAGCTAACATGATCTCCATGCTTCTTTAAATTAGATGTTGAGTCCTTCAACAGGGGCTGGAAGGCATAGTTTGCACTGTACTGTGATGTTGTTGTAGTTTCCATTTTCTCCTTACAGTTACCAGGTTCCCGTATCCTGATTATGCAACACCGTTACACATATTCCGTTACTCCCCAAGCCTGGAAATGGGGGATATGTTAATGAGTCAGAAGAAACTAAACATTTGTTGCCTGAAGTGTAACAAAACTAAAAGAACTACGAATTAATTATACTCAGAAAGTATTGTTGTGAACCATGTGAACCATGGACTCAAGTACTGTTACAAGAGTACATATAGTTTGTTCCTTTCCACCGCTGCTAATTAGCAATCTGATATACAGACTATTTCCTTCCTCTGTACAGTGTTATGTTTCACTAAAGGAATTGCTTCAAATACAAGGTACTTGCAACTATCCTGTTTCTGTTGAAATGTATCTGTTGAAAAGTCTACACACTCCTTCTCCTGTATGACGGTGATACACACTTTAGAGTGTTGAGGGTGAAAGTGTGTCAAAGATAGTTTTACAACACATGGGTTAGACTCAGGACATAATAAGTGATGCTAAACGACATTTAATAGAAATCCTACCTTGGGCCGCAGGTTGATGTGCGCGTGCGTGTGCATGTGTGTGTACGCGTGTGTGTGCGTGCGCATATGTTTGCATGTCGGTTACCCTTTTTCCACGTGATTCAGTACCTACTGCTCGGCCGTTGATACAGTACGTACTGATCAGTATGTGTGTGTAGCATGAATACATCCGTCATGTTGGTGTTATCGTATGACCTACGACATCATCATAACCGCAAGAAAACTTTAGCCCGCCAGATTAGCAGCAGCAGCTAATCTGAGCAGCAACTGTTTTTTCTTGTTTTAACTTTCAACAAGTTAACAGTTTACTGAGGTGTTGTCAAACAAGTACAGTTTAACCACAAGAAACAACGTTTAATACTTAAAAAGAGCTGACGCATTGCCTTCCGCCATTTTTGATTCGGACAGCTCTTCCTCAGCAGTCCCGTTGCCTTATGGGATAGCGCAGTGTCCATTGGTTCCATACTGCAGAATCTTGGCGGAAACAGTAGGTCATCCAGGGATTTCTCGCCTACTACTCTGTTGGCATACTGCTTTTCACCTACTGTATAGTAGGGATATTTGGACACAGCTGACCTGCAAAGGTGGCCAGTTTTGCTCTCTTGACTCCCAGCCACGAATGTGAACTTACGATCTCTGGATAATAGGGCGAAAGCTTTTCTGTTCTGCCACTCGGGAGCCTCGTGTGCTACCTTTTGATCACATAACTGGGGAAAAAGAAACACAAAAGTTACTGTCTGTGAACTGTTGGGTTCTGCTGTTTTTTTTTTTGTTTTTTTTTGTTATCATCAGCATATCTCAAAGCTGAGTGTAGTAAGTGAACAGGACAGTCACGTACAGCCTCACACACAACTCGTTATAGTAGTAGACTCTAAAAAAAACGACTCAAAAGCCCACCACATCTATTATTGTACCTTTACAAGAGAGCGTAGTATAGCTACATGAGTAATGCTACTTGAGATATATATATATATATATATATATATATATATATATATATATTTTTTTTTTTGGATTATCTATGCTTTACATTGTATTTGGCCATTAAATGTGAGTTCCTGCTGAAAAGTTTTCACGTTTTTTGATCACGTAGCTGTAAAGGAATTAGTAAGTGTTATTAAGCAAATGTAAACACAATTTTTATTTTATGGCGACACTGATTTGCTTTGACTGTGGCCAAAAAGTTCATGACTTGTTGCCAATTATTATCATAAACATTCTCAATATAAGGTACTAAATGGCATTTGAAGGTAAAGATGGTTGTCACTGGCATGCTACCTTCAAATGTATGCCTTTTGTACCTTTAGTTAAAGAAAAACAATAGCATAGGAACATTTTTGAAGTACCGTCCCTTGTGTAAGTATTCATCCCACGTGAACTTTCCCTCATTCTGCAGTGTTGCAACCTGGAATTGAAATGGACTTAATTGGCATTTTTATCATTGGATTGGCACAGTATCTCAATGCACAGTATTTTTTTAACAGAAAAAAAAAAAGAAGAAGACATTTGTTGGGTCCGTAAGTATGCATTGCACTCAGTAAAATACTTGGTAAAATAGGATTTCTTCTAGGAATGTCCTGTATTTGACTCCCACAACATGATGCTGCCACCACCATGCTTCACTGTGGGGATGGTGTTCACAGGGTGAGCACTGTTGGGTTTCCCCCAAATGCAGCACTAAATGCCAAACAGTTTTTATCTCATCAGACCACTGTCTGTACGTGAGTGGACGTCATGACAGGGAGACCAAAGTGAAGGCAAAATGTCTCTGAGGCCCTCTAGTGGCTGGCTGTAGTACAGTTTTTCACCCTGCCCATTCCCATGATAACTGAATGGAGACTGAGCAAAACTTTCATTTTAAGTTACAGCTCCACAAATTATTTTCAGGAATAGCGTTCTGGGTTTACTACAGAAGTTTTACTACTACAAGTTCAGTTGACCTCAGTATCTCCCCCAATATTTTACCTTACCTGTTCTAACACCCTCCAAGGGAGCTCTTTGCAGTTTTTTCGGTATGTTGCTCATTTTGAAGCTAGCTCGTTGTACTGATATTATAGTTAGAGCTAGTTATGGCTATATAGCTATTATAGGTATTATAGTTATTATAGTTATAGCTAGCAAACCAACATGAGTGAATGAAGTGATGGCATAAACCAAGGCAGCTAACGGTAGCTAAACCAGTCATTCCTTTTTAAACGAACTGTACTGACAGAAGAAGTGGAGCATAAAAGAGCACTTAACCTACTGCAGGTGTCAGAGGTAGATGAAAAGATTTAGCAGCAGTGTCATGTGTGATGTGCTTGCCATGTTTCCTGTTAAAGTTCATAGCAACTTTGCGACAGCTTCCCCATCCAGCCAAGCGAATGATTTCAATACGTTCTTCTTTTGTCAAACTCATTCTTAAAGGCTATCTGAAAAAATATATAATTCACACTAAGTATGAAAAATTTTGGAAGACATTTTGCTGAAAAGACTTTTGGGACACCGTGTAGATGTGTCAACTTAGAACATAGACCACCCAGCTTTTAGGTGTGCAAAAGTATTGGAACAGATAGTCTTAAAGTAAGTAACACTTAATATTTGGTTGCATATCCCTTGCTTGCAGTAATAGGCATCAAGCTGATCCACTGACGTCAGCAAACTGTTGCATTCTTCTTTTTGTGATGCTTTTCCAGGCTTGTACCGCAGCTTCTTTCAGTTATTGTTTGTTTTTGGGAGTTTCTCCCTTCAGTCTCCTCTTCAGGAGGTGAAATGCATGCTCGGTTGGGTTAGGATGTGGTGATTGACTTGGCCAGTCCATTATTTTCAGTCCTTTGTTGTGTTGGCAGTGTGTTGTGGGTCATTGTCTTGCTGCATGATGAAGTTCCTCCCAATTGGATTGGATGCATTTCTCTGTAAATTGGCAGACAGAATGTTTCTGTAGACTTCTGAATTCATTCTGCTGCTACCATCATGAGTTACATCATCAGTAACGATTAGTGAGCTGTTCCAGAAGCAGCCATGCAAGCCCAAGCCATGACACTACCTCCACCAGACGGTTCAGAACTTTTGTGGCTCATCTCTGTATTTTTAATTTTTTTTTTAATTTTTATTTATTTATTTATTTATTTTGCATATTCTAGTATGATCTTCTGATTAGTACTGCTGATGAGTTGTTTGCATCTTGGGGTATGGTCTCTATATTTCTGCTCTCGAAGTCTTCTTCGAACTGTGGATTGTGATACCTTCCCCGTGGAAGTTGTTCGTGAAGTCACTGAATGTTGATTTTGGGTTTTTCTTCACAGCTCTCAAAGTGTTTCCGTCACCAACTGTTGTTGTTTTCCTTGGCCGACCTGTCTGATGTCTGGTTGTTAGTACACCAGTGGTTTCTTTTTCATTCCAAATTGTTATATTGCCTATGCCCATTGCTTCTGCAATGGCTCTGATTGATTTTTCCCTCTTTTCTCAGCTTCAAAATGGCTTGCTTTTCTCCCATAGACAGCTCTCTGGTCTTCATTCAGGTTCATTCTTTTTTAACAACAAATGCAATCTTCACAGGCACAACCCAGGGCTCAAACCAAGAGTAGACATTCAGCAGTATTGATGGTTTAAACAATCGGTCTAACAGGGCACACCCGGGCAATAAGACTCCTGTCAGTCACATGCTCCAATATTTTTGCTCACTTGAAAAATGGGTGGATTCAAACAAAAGGTGCCATGTTTTAAGTTGTTTAACACATCTTGATGTAAATATTATGCCTTTTGGCAAATTCAGAATGAGATTTCATATGTGTTTCATATGTGCCTCTCTTCCATAAAGCCCAGCTCTGGGCCCTGGTTGTCTTGTGAACAGCTTCATCCATCTGAGCTGTGGATTTGTCCAGCTCCTTCGGAGTTACCCTTGGCCACTTGGCTGCTTCTTTAACTAATGCCTTACTTCACAATTGTGCCATATTCTTTCCATTTTTTAATAATTGAAAGAATAGTATAATAAATAATAAATGGTGAAGAATAATAAAGAATAAATAAATGG
>CM074998.1:11781665-11794522 GCA_037576825.1 Pangasius krempfi
ATTAACCAATCATATTCATTAAACTGATGTTTAAAATGAAATATAGTACACCTATCATTAACAAAGTGATGCGGATTAACCCCAAATAAAGTTCAGCTGTTTCTGTAGGATTTTCCTGACATCTTCTAGGTTCTATCTGACTGCTGAAGCCATGGTCCACCAAAGCATGTATGGGATCTCCTTGTAGAAAGGTATCAATCAGAAGAGGGGGAACAAAAAAGTTTCCCAAAACATCAGATGTACCATGGAATCGGAAAAATCCAAAAACATCCAAGTCGGCCTGGCAAAATGTGTTATTGTCTAATGAGACCAAGTTAAAACTTTTTGAGCATAATTCTAAAAGCAGAAAAAGAAGACCATAGCCACAGCGAAGCATGGTGGTGGCAGCATCATCAGTTGGAACTAGGGCTCTAGTCAAGATAGAGGGAATCATGGATAGCTCCAAATTACAAACTATTTTGGCACAAAACCTGCAGGCCTTTGTTCTACAGCTGAAGATGAAGAAAAATGTCACCTTCCAGCATGATAATGACCCAAAGCACAAAAAAAAAAGTCAACAGAGGAATGGCTTCAGAAGATGATCAACATTTTGGAATGGTCCAGTCAGAGCCCCCATATAAATCCTATCGAAAAGCTGTGGGATGACTTGAAGAGGGCTGAGCACAGGAGATTCCCTCACAATTTGGTAGATCTGGAGCATTTTTAAATGGAAGAGTGGAATAAAACTGACAGATGAAAATGTGCTAAGTTGGTAGAATCTTCCCCAAAAAGACTAAGTGCTGTATTACAAGCCGAAGTTAAGGGGTGTGCATACTTATGTGACCAGGTCATTTCTCCTCATGTGGCGTCACTAATGATGCGAACAGGTAAAGGTGATATGTAGTCATGTTTATAATATTTTAAGAGGTTATGGTAAGAGGTTAAGTGGTTATTGGAATGAAAATGTAATATCGGCACATGCCTACCGCCAAGTGTGCTTTGTAACCGTCACAAAAGATTGCGTTTTGGAGAATGACCCTTTTTTGTGACATTTCTAGATGACAGTATAACGGCAAACAGCATCATAATAATAATAATAATAATAATAATAATAATGATGATAATGATAATAATAATAATAGCATTTGGTGTATTTGTGTGCAGTAATGTGTTTATTTGGCTTTATAAGGGTGTTAATAAGGATTATAAGGGTTTTTACAGCTGCAGATAGTGTGACTGTTGTATGAGAATCATGTTCTCATAATTAAACGCAGAGAGAAGAAAGCATTTGGACTAAAAACTGCAGAAATCTTTGGACGTTTCTTTCACTGTTTAAACTCAACAACGACCTGCGGCTGCGTGACCCATTTCCCCAAACTTTTTTACTTATTTACTATCAACGCTATTTTCTAAGTGTTTGTAATATACCACGTGCGAATAATATTCATGTTCACTGCTGTAGCATAACACGTAGGTTTTTAAACTTTTTATATATGGCACTTTGCTTTTACTTTTTTCCCGGCTCCCTTTGAGAACAATACAAAGCGGATCATTTCCATACGTGTGCGTCTCCCGCATCGTGGGCCTGGAGTCCTGCAGGCTGAAGCATGAGCTGGAGAAATGAATCACTCAGCATCTCCTTTGGGGCTCGAAGTGGAGGAACAAGGATTATATGGATGTCAGTGGATATATGAGGACACAAAGCGTCTTGCTCAGGAGAGACTCATCATTTTCCTGTAGCTGTTAGTAGGAGCGTGCTTGCAGAGACAAAGAAGGACACCTCACAACATAGCGGCTCCATCAATGATCCAGTGACTGCAAGGAGTGTGCGTGTGTGTGTGTGTGTGTATGTGTGCGCGTGCTAGTGAGAGAGCTATCACAATGGAAATATGCATTCATGACGTAATAATGATGATATAACAGTAATAACGATGATTGATATGATGCTAACACCAATGTGGAGTTTTGAAGCTGTAACGCTGTTTGAGATTTAATAGGTTACTTATATGATGTATTTGTAGCAGTTTCTCCCCCCTCAATAAAACCACTGACCCATCCTCCTTTCATCTGGTGCTTTGATTAAACTCACTGAGCTAATACATTAGAGACTGTAACCTACTGTTCTTCAATACAAAGATTATATCCTTAATGAGAAACTTGCAATGAGAACAGAGAACACTATAAGAGTTATAACAGAGGTTATATGTAAAATATGTCAAATAAAATCAAAGGACCAAAATGTTGCAACCAACCCCATGAGTCACAATTCATTAAGTAAGTGGGAGATGTAAGTACATTTTTGCAGATTAGCTTCTCACATAACGCAGTAAAGAACTCATGTAGTTGTACAATGCACCAGATAAAGCCTTTTATTTGTTAAAATGTATTCATAAGTGGGTGCATAAAAGTGGCAATCCCATGAAGAACAGCTGATGTGCTTGGGTCTTTGAGCTGCATCTTTCAGATAAACATGATTCAGAATGTTACCAGATCCCAAAATCTGATTTGTGATGAACTCCTTAAAGCTGTGATTAAGTTGTTGTTCTTTCGCAGACAGACAGAGGATGCTACTGAGCATGTGCAGAGTATGGCCCTGTCCACACTTGCACAGATATTTTAGAAAGTATAGCGTTTTCCCCCTCCATTTTCCAAAAAAAAAAAAAATCCCGTCCACACAAACAGCCTTTTTCAAAAATATCTCCTAAAAAACACTAAAACGATTTGAAAACACTCGCATGAGCATGCTAAGTACATGGTAACAGTAGATCATAAACTCTTATGTCAAACACATAAACAGTAACATTTAGAGCATGCATGTTAAGCTGAAGACGAAATGCGGGGGAAAAAAGCAAACACCAACACGGCCAAAAGTTCTAAAATGACGAAAGGACTGTAAGTTGCCTTATCTACTGTTGTTGCAACAAATTGAGTCTTTCAGTCTTGTTGGCTAAATCGCTAATGTGTCCTCGACATCTGAACACAAAAACAAACAAGAACACCGTAAGAAAAAAGAAACCTTGACACATCAAGAAAGACATTAAGAAACGTTTTTTTTAATGTTCAAATAATTTTATCTAATACAGCAAAAAGTGTAGGGCCATATAAACTGTTGGGGTTTGATCGATCAGTTCATTGTAGTTTATCGTTCTTACAAATTCATGAACGCATGAGTTCGTGATAAAGGCAGGGCGTTTCTGCTCCTGTTCCTGTGTATGTGTAGGGAGCAAGGGATGAAGGGGAGAAGTGCATGGTTTCTGGGTGCACTTTCTTTAGTGCGGCTTAATTACCGCCGCTGAATACACTCCTGACAATCTCCTAAAGTGGGGAGACTCTTTTGCTGAGGAGAATGGGGGGCACAGCAGCCCTGCTGGGGGCCGGGAGAGCCTGGACACAATTGCTGGTTGCCTGGGCAATAACTGGCTTTAGAGGTGCTGGGGCTGGAAGCCGACGAGGGTGTCTGAGAAAACACACAGCCTCCTGGGAGATCTCAGCCTGCGCAGAAACACGCAGACGCTCCTGAACCCGGCACACTGGCAACATCAGGTCTGAACGTGCCCTCCAGCAGCCGCAGCTGGCAGAGGAGCTGAGTTACTGCACCACGACACAGTGCAGTGCGGTTAATAAACGGCCGTAAGTGATAACCGTGACGCATACATTAGTTTGCTAATGGGAAAGGCTGGGATGCCGTACTTTGTCAAGCAGGGGCTTTGTTTTGGATATAAACTTTATGTGTGTGTGTGTGTGTGTGTGTGTGTGTGTGTGTGTGTACAGGAGAGTGTGTTGGCCCAGTAGCACATTGTAAGAAAGCATACCAGTTCTGAAAGACTTCAGTGTTTATTTCCATTAATAATAGTTTATTTCCACATCTATAAGATTTTATGGTCTGTTGCATCTTCATCTCCTGTTCAGGATTGCTTCAGGAGTCTTCCACTTACTGCAAATGTAGTCCATCAGCCCAGACAGGCTTGGTGTCTAAAGTTTACTTCTTTAGTTGTACTGGAGCTATGAGGATAATATAGCCGAATAGATAAACACACAGTTATAACTTGTCTTCCCCATACTGTTCCACAAAAGGTAGAAGCTCACAACTGTATAGAATGTAGAACACAATAGTGCTGCAGCATTACAATTTCCTTCACTGGAACTACGAGGTCCAAACCTGACAATGCTCCTGTGCACAAAGCGAGCTCCATGAAGACATGGTTTGCCAAGAACTCCAGTGTCTGACCTCACTAATGCTCTTGTGTTTGAATGATCACAAATCCCCACAGCCACCTTCCAAAATCTAGTGGAAAGCCTTCCCAGAAGAGTGGACAATAATATAGCAGCAATGGGATGTTCAACAAGAACATATGGGTGTGATGGTCAGGTGTCCGCAAACTTTTGGCTGTATAGTGTATTCACATTTTGTAGCCATGTATGTATGGAAAATATTTTGTGTGAGATCATTCCATTTTATTAATTATTAGATTTTTTTTTTGCCAAAGTATTCCTTAAACAAATTCTCACAGTTAATATATTTTGTTTCTTAATGAAGACCTTTTGGTCACTAAGGTATTCATTGGTGTCCTCTTCAGAGAATTTGCTTGATATAAACATGCAGTTTATCCACCAAAGCTCCTGAGATGAATAATAAATCCAATGAATTACGTCCTTTATACACAGTGCTGGTGCCCTGCGATGGACTGGTGTATTCCCGCTCCTCACCCAGTGTTTCCGGGGTAGGCTCCAGATTCACCGCTACCCTGACCAGGATATTTTATTGATTTACTTTATCAAAGGTGAATAAACCTCATCTATGTGCCACCTTTTTCCTAAATTTTGTTCTATTCTTGGGTTTCTTGTGTGAAGCTCTTCAGAGATAAGCACCTGGTTTGGTTTAATTAGTGCAGCGAATGCCATCGCCTCTTCTTCTCGACACTGACCTTCATGTGGAAGGTTAGGCTCTGCTCTCGCTGCTCTGGGTGTGTATTCATACACACACTATAGGCACTTTCCCCACAAGGGGCAACACATTTGGGACATGTTACATAACTCCACGTTTACACACACAGTATGCCTCCTTTCTTCTTTGTATCAGATAAGTTTACTGTTAACATTATCACAACGTTTGAGTGTTATTTTATTGCTTTAATGAAGCAAATCTCCATTTAACCTTTTGTTGTCAGTGTTTTTGTTATTTGATGAATTTCTAATTTGCTTCATTTCACTTCAGAAGCATATTATGTTGAAAAAAATGTAGTAATTGTTCAATCACTTTGAGGTTTCCAAGTGTGAAATCTGCTGAATTTTGCCTCATTGATTTTAACTGCACTTAATACATCTTGTGCTATTTCAAGTGTTCCTCAGTGAATATTTGATTAAGTAGCAAAAGGAATAATAATAATTATTATTAAAAATCAGTTTAATGCCATATTCACCCTGTCCCACTAGAGGGTGGTGCAACATCCTCAGCACCCCCAATAACCCACACACCCCTGAATGTAATCACACTGTAAACACAGTGTTCATGTGAAATGTCAGTGGCATAATATGAGGGATAGACAATTCATTTCTCAGTAAGAGTATCAGACATGCTCAGTGAAGCATAATTGTTTATTTCTATTTTTGTTCCTGTAACAATGACATAGAGCTCAGTGCTGAGTGACAGCAACTGAAATTTATGCACCTAGGGAAAGTGAACTGTGTGTTTGACGAGCCGGCTCAACACTACAGGCGTCTACACCAGAGCGGTGCCGCTACTTGACCTCTGGGGTTAAAGGCCACGGTATGGAAAGCAAAGTGCAGGGTGCAGGCCGCAGCCATCCAGCTACGGAATACAGGCTTCACACTGTAGGGTGGAAAAACAGGGTGGGGTGGATGGAACTGGAACAGGCCTCGAAATGTTAGCGCGCTGCACCTGTTCAGAGGCTGTTTTCCACAACAAGTGGACAGATTTAAGCAGCAGACCCCCTCCTCGCCCCTGGTGGCACGGTTTGGGTAACAAGTGCAATGCATTGCGTTCATGAGGTGTGTTTCAGCAAGCTCCCGGAGCTCGATATTTATACGCAGCCAACACTCACTGTGGAAAATATTCCACCAGCTCGAAGGTCGATCACCGAAATATCCCCCTTAGGTCGGATAGCATCCGCTGGGTGGCCTAAATATAGACCAACTTCGTCTTCACTGGGCTAAAAGTGGCAACTGGATCGTAATATTTTGCCACGACGCAATGGAGATGCAATGGTTTGCTTATTATAAATACATTGCCCTGTATTTATAGACAGACACGACTGTATTAATATCCCAGAAATGGTAGCACTGGATATCTTATGAAGCCCATTGATTATTTTCGCATGTCGCATGTCTCATCACATGCTTCAGGAACTTTGTCGCGTGATAGGTTTTTGAGACTGATTATGATTAGTGCACTGGGGGAAAAATCTACTTTGGTCTACAAGCTAATCAGAATCTTCAGCCTAATTCTAAGAAACGTCTTTAGCTGTCACTCCCTTTATTCTGGTTTTTTTTTCCCCAAGTTTTTCTACTGGCACTGTACTTTATTGGCAGATTTGTTTGGAATTTCTGGAGTTTCTGAAAATGCAAAATACCAGCCTTACTTTAAACTCTTTGATTTTGACTGTTTTTGTGGAGTCCACAGAGTAGGCCCTTGGAAGAAGCACATGTTATCCTCATGTTGAGAATGCCAAGGATATTTTTCAGTATCTAAATTAATTTTCACCTTCCATAATCCTTCATGACAACTGTCTTAAACCTACATAATGCTAATTCCAGTAAGTGTAAGCTGTCATTAAAGACTGCTTTTAATTTATTTGATTTTTATTAATAATTATGACAGGGATATTTATATTTTGCTTTGGCCCTTACACTTGTGCAGGTGTCATGTAGCCTTATGAATGCTGGTATTAAGTTCAGCTCAGTTGATTTTTATTGGTATAGCACTTTTAAGAATAGATATTGACACAAAGCAGCTTTACAGAGATCCAGATGTAGATTTCGATCACTAATGAGCAAGCCTGAGGTGACAATGGCATGAGGAAGAAACGTTGAAAGAAACTAGATGTAAAAGGGAACACAACCTCTTCTGAGTGATACTGGATAGTGGGATTGTAAATCATTATATAACTGTACATTAAAAGGTCAAGCGGTACTAAGTGTGTTAAAATGATGTTTAGTTCACGCATATTGTGTATAATAAGAGTCCTGGGATGAGCCCAGGCTAGTCTTTATGATTACTGCAGCAGTTCTTAGGCATAAATCTACATTATCCAGATAACAAAAGCCACAGTGATATGATCAAGTGGCCGCTTTTCCCTTTGTGCCATTTATCACTTTCTCAAACCACAAGATTGGTGATCTGTGTGGGGGAAAAAAGTTGCCACACTATGCTCACGTGTGAGACATTTATGAATGTCTATTCTCTGGGCCTGGAAACGTTTAACGTAACAGTTCCAATCTCTGTTAAAAGCACTGCGACTGTTATTTAAATAAAAACATTTATACCCTAGCGCTGCTGAATTCTTGAATCTGATTGGTCAGAAATCGTCGATTCATTCTCTATAACAGCATGGGCCTGACAATAATGATTATTCAAATGTTAAATTAATGGAACAATGGTACATGGTACAGCAAATTCTTCACACGATATAGCACATACTGCAAGTGTTGTTTCTGAAGAACACGAAGCATTAGCTCTCATCTACCATGGATGTTATTTTGATTGAAGTATTTTGTTTCAATAGATTTCATTTGGAAGACTTTGTATCAAAGTACATTTGGACATTGCCCTTCCCTGCCAGAGTTCATACTGTCAGGAAGAAACATCCTCTTTTCAGTGCACAGCCTCAGTGAACCCAGTGACCCCGAAGACAAACTGTTACCGCTAGAAATTACAGTGTGAGGTACTCTGAGAGATGTTTTGGACTCTGTAACTTTGAGGATGGTAGAAACAGGCAGCAATAAATGCACTAGGCTCCAGGATTGTTATCTAAAGAAGAAAAAGCACAGGTGTCCACTGTGGAATCGGAGGCCGCTAACTCACTTGCCTCAGTGGAAACTGAGTTCCACTCCTCTGTGCCAGGAGCAAGTGAGAGATGGAAGCCCCGGTTGCTGCTTCTGCATTGCTCTAGGTCAGAAATAGCCTTCCTGCCTCTATTTTTGACTCGGTGGGGAGTTTAGGGAGAGGGTTTATGCCTCTCTCAGGCTGGCTCTAGCATATTTTTAGGCCCATTTCACTCTTTTGTGGAGTCACAGTGGCTATAGATAGGAGCCTAGGATATCGGCTGATGCAAAGATATCAGAGCTCAGTAACGGGAAATCATGAGCATCTCCAGCAGTGGCCATGTTTAGCTTGTTGTTCAGCCTTTATGCTCATTTTGACTTCTCAAACCAAAATCAGCGGCCAGGTGGCAGTAACCTCACTCGAAAATGGACTATATTCCCAAAATGGGTGGCGTGTATACGTGACACTGCAGGCACCAGTAAGACAGATTCCTCAGCAGATCCCGTCTGGGCATCGGATCACAGGTGATGGAGTCTCACTGAGTTCTGACTGGAATTTATAAGAATGCAGTGGGTGTAAGTTCAAAGGTGTATCAAAGGTGAAGGATGCTCCAGGCGGGATCTGCTGAGGAATCTGTCTGGCTGGTGCCTGCAGTGTCACGGCTCTAGTAAAATTGCAGGGAGCCTCACAGACGGAGCCTGACCCCTGACCCATGACCTCTGACCTCTAGACCTGTCCTTTTGCATACAATGCTACTCCTTTAGAGGGTATGAGCTGCTCAAACATATGGACATGTTATGGCTCTTGAGATGCTCTCTAATTATTGATGTGAAAAAAAAAATACATATATATATCACATTACTAAGTATTATAGAGATTTCTGTAATAGATCGATGGAGAGATTTTCAATCGCAAAAATAGATATTCAAATATTCAAATCCCAATTTTCCGCCAGTTTAGAAACAATGTTTCTTGGCTGCACATTCTTACAAAAAGGGTTCTTTGGAGAGTTAAGAATTCTTTGCTTCCTAAAAGCTCTACTCTTCTAGGGTTCTACATAGAAATTTCAGTGGGAAAACTGAAGAACACATAAAGGCCCTAGATTTGATCTTTTTGTCTAAGAAAGGACTAAAAAACACTTTAAAAATAGAACACAACCTTTTATAAGCCTGCATTCCTTCCAGTGTATTACTGTCTGAATCAAATAAATGTCCATATGCTGGATTGTTTTTACACAATCAGCTCCTGAAAAAAAAAACCCCAAAAAACTGCAGAATTACACAATTATTGGCACACTGGCATACTGGTGTAACAATTATTGGCACCCTAGAAATTCATATGATCAAAATGTAACCGAAGCATTTCCCATTTATGTTTTACTTTTTTAAGTTCACATTAGAAGAAGTGTTTAGGAACTTTTATAATCAGACATCTATGACTTCCTTTTTCCCTGGAATATAAATATGAGGTGAAACACACTAGAGTTTTGTCATTCAACAACATGAGACAAAAGTGTGTTATAAATCGGCCATAAGAGCTACATGCCTGAAAATGCACATATCCACTATTAATAATAATAATAATAATAATAATAATAAGAAGAAGAAGAAGAAGAAGAAGAAGTAAAAAAACAAAAAACAAATAAACAAAACAAAACAAACAAACAAACAAACAAACAACCAGTGATGTAATGAGTCTGCCTGGAAGATGATGCACAAGTGCGGAGAATTGTTTACTGAATTAAAAAAATATTTTAAAAAAAAACACAATATAAATATTATTGAATTAGTGATACTTGGAGCTAAAACATGGGGATGCTTTATGTTTTTTTAAAAATTGTTTTCCTCAGTAGTGCATTTTTATTGGCACCCCGACAATTAATCATTATTGTAGAAAACTGTTGGAGACACTTGTACATAACGTCTCCTCATCCATGCAGAACATTTTAAACTCATTTAAATTGTAATGGTCCGTGGTTTTTGACTTCACTCTTCAATTTATGCAGCCCTTTCCAAACAAATGGTCTGTTCCAATATACTTTTAAATACTTTTATTATTTTATTAATATGGCCCTGTGTGCTTTTAATGGATTTGTAACTGTCCATTACCTGATGTGTACAGGTCAACAATCATCTGCCACTTTTACATGATGATGGATTATTTTTTTTTATCATTAAGGGATTTCAACAAAATGGCAATGGCAGCAATAGAGCTCAAGGTCAGTTTATTTCTATTTATTTTAGATGTTCAATACTTTTGCCACATACTGTATGTATTGAGAGATAATGCAAAAAAAGAGGATCTTGAGAATTGTGAAAAATATGAATGAAAAATATGAATGGGAGTAAGGTTTACTTTATACAATCATTTTGCTTATTTTCATATCATTTTGGAACTGACAGTACTTCATGTGACGGTTTTAAACTTCTGAGTGTAAGGGAGGAAAATCATCAAAATGCTACACAGACGTTTTTACACTCTTCTGTTGTGGAACTCTTAAACATATCAGCTTGTAACTGTAAGACAAGTGTGTCTGCCGTGACAGGTGGCTCACTCGGTCCAGCAGCGTGTGTGTGACTGCTGTGTGTTTGTGTGTGTTTAACGCTCTGTGGCTCCGCTGCTCTGTCTGTATGAACTAAATCAGGCAGCTCAGTGGCTCCAACCTGCATTTCAGCCGTGACTGACATTCTGCAGGAGAAAAGGGCATTTCTGTTAAGAGTGAATGACACCTACATATCTCTCTCCCTCTCTCTATTTCTCACTCTTTCTCTCTCTCTCTTTCCTATTCCTCCCTGCCTATTTCTTCTCTCACTTCTTCACTCTGTTCTTCTGCTTTTCTTTCTCTCATTCTTCCTCTCGCTCTTGTTTTTTTTCTCATCTCTCTTCCTGTCTTTGTCTGCCTTTCTCTTGCTTCTCATCTTCTTCCTTTTCTCTCATTGCTTCTCTTTTTTCATACATTTTTTCTTTTCTTCTGCCTCTTTCTCTCTCTTACACTGTCTTGCTCTTTCTCTTTTTCTGTTCCTCTGTCTCTTTTCCTCTCTTCGTTTGTCTTTCTAGTTTCACGCTTACATTTCCTCCACTTTTTCTTTCTTTCTTTCTTTCTTTCTTTCTTTCTTTCTTTCTTTCTTTCTTTCTTTCTTTCAGTACTTCTGTTCTGTTTTCTGTTTCTTCATGACTCTTTCCCTTTCAGTTTTCCTTTCCTTAATTCTCTGTTTTTCACTTCCAGTCCTTTCTTCATTCTTTGTCTGTCTTTTTTCTTGTCCTTCTCTCTCTCTCTTCATTTCAGTCACCCCTTTCTTTCTCTCTTTGTCTTTCTTCTCCCTTTCCCCCTCGGCCCTGGCACGGTGCCACCTCGGCATGCAGCTGGCCCACATCCACCTGCCAATAAACACATATATATGAGGAATTTTCCATGCCCATTACTAACGGGAAGCATTGTGGGGTTTTATTTAGACTTGTAAAATTCTCCCTGTGCACAGCTGTCCCCCAAACAGACATATTAATTAGCTAAAGAAAAAGGAGAGCTGTGAAGTACAATCCTTGTTAATGGCAAGTGGGGTCACATGGATGTGGCTCTTCTGTCTATTGTGCTGTGCTGTCCAAATGAAGAAATGATGTGATCAGTGCCTAAACAAGCATCTTAAATCTCTTAAATAGTGCTGAAACAATGGCTGTAAAATTCACTGTATAGCAATCATCCAACCCAATATAACAATATTCTGTACCCCTGTACATTTAATGCACCCATAACACCCATAATGGTGTAAAAATGATTTGTTGGAGTAATATTTATTTGGACTTAGATTAGTGAACTGTCTTGTTTTGCAAAAAAAAAGGGCTATTAATTTCTGATATTGCATATTTCAGTGTAAATTCTAGTGAATAAAAACATAAAAGAATTTTTAAAAAAAAAGTTACTAATCAAAACTATATATAGTATGTGGACACCTGACCATCACACCCATAAGTGGTTCATCCCCACACTGTTGGAAGTTGGACAAACACAAAGTTTGAAGCACACAATTGTCTAGAATGTCTTTGTATGCTGTAGCATTAAGATTTCTCTTCACTGGAACTAAGAGGCCCAAACCTGTTCTAGCAGGACAATGCCCCAGTGCACAAAGCGAGCTCCATGAAGACATGGCTTGCCAAGGTTGGGGTGGAAGAACTTGAGTGGCCTGCACAGAACCCTGACCTCAACCCCACTGAACACCAGGACTCCTCACCTGACATCAATGCACAACCTCTTGCGCTCTTGTGGCTGAATGAGCACTCCACAGACACCTTCCAAAATCTAGTTGAAAGCCTTCCTAGAAGAGTGGAGGTTATTATAACAGCAAAGGGGGAACAACTCAATATTAATGCCCATGGTTTTGGAATTGGATGTTCAATACTCAGATCCACATACTTTGGGCCATATAGTGTATTTTCCTGTTCCTATAAGTGACTACTTAGAAGTATTCACCTCTTATATTACCTTATAATCCTCCTAGGAGAATCCTGCTGAGACAGGAGAAAGGAGCCCTGGCTAAGACTAGGTATAGGTTTTTCAATGGCTTAGATGTGAAATCTAATCTTCAGTCAAAATTGACTTGGTTTCTTGGTGGGGGTTTGAACGAATTAGTTTACCTCAGCTGTCCTTAACAGCCACTGGTCTATAAAATGGATTAAACCTGTAAACATCTCATATTTCTAACAGTTCCGTGCAAATTAGTTGAGGTTTGTGTGAATGTAAGAGTGTGGGGCAGTAAAATATATATACACTGCCCTCCAAAAGTTTGGAAACGCCTGAACAAAACAGGGTTTTTGGGCAATATCAGCATAAATCCTCTTTAGCTAGTGACCATTTTGCATTGATAATAAGGGACAACACTAG
>CM074998.1:11794622-11805440 GCA_037576825.1 Pangasius krempfi
GAGGATTTATGCTGATATTGCCCAAAAACCCTATTTTGTTCAGGCGTTTCCAAACTTTTGGAGGGCAGTGTAAGTCAAAGAAAAACTCCACAAAGGCATCTGTATTTTGTGCATTTCTCTTTTTTCTTTTTCATTGATTAGTACGGTCTGTTGTATGGTTCTTACTGTTACTTCTTATGCTGTCATACAGTCTGCTTTGCTAACTAACTTTGAACAGAGTGAAAATTTCACAGTTTGTCCCAGATTTTTCACAGATTTTCCCAGCGGGTGTTTTGTCTGGTGATAAATATCTTCTGTAGTCATGTCAATTCATTGACAATTTAAGATATTACTACCACATGTTAACAACACAACCAGGCGGAAGGTTTACACCTCCAAACATCTTCACAAATAACAGATGATAGGAAGGACAAAACAGGTCAACAATGACAAAGCAATCGGTAAACAACAATCACCTTTGACAAAATATTGTACGTATGTAATTTTGCCACTAAGGGAACATCATACTATGAATCGGGAATGGAGGATCTTTCATGAGCATGTGTGTGTGTGTGGATATCAGTGGACCTGGTGTCCAGGGTCAGGAGGGCTAATGCAGGGAAAATGAGTCATTTGTGGTTTTCTTGAGGTATAAAGCATCAAACAAATGAAGAAATTAATTTTTAATTTAAAAAAGTTGCTCATACAAAATCTTGAACAGAAAATCCAAGTGCCACTGACTTGTCATATAGTCACAAAAAGAGTCCTAAAACCTCAAGTAGACCCTATAACCCTGCGTGCAAGTCACACAGCACAAACATTTATTCAGTCCCTAACAAATATACAAATCCTAAAGCAACAATGCCTCAAAAATGAGTTAGTACAGTGGAGACTCCCGGTCTCCCCTTGTATATAAATATCAGCGTGGAGAGGGGGACCTGAGAGAAACCAGGGCCTCAAGTGTCATGGTGTGATGTGAAAAGCAACGCTTGACCATCAGGATGTTGGGCAACAGCCAGCCTCCTCGTGTTTGGACAAAAGTGAGATTCTGGAGAATGTCTTCGAGCAGCTCCTGCACTGATACTTCTTAACGTCTGAGTGCGTCTGCAGGTGAGCGCGCAGGTTAGAGCGATCAGCAAATGCCCGGCTGCAGTGAGGACACGAGAAAGGCTTCTCACCTGAAACACGAGTACATTACTACATTAAAATAAACTTCAAAGACAGATAGACAGACAGACAGACAGACAGACAGAGAGTCAGACTGACCAACAGACAGACAGACAGCGGGACATACAGACTGATTAACAGACAGATAGACAGCTAGACATACAGACAGCTAGACATACAGACTGATTGACATACAGACTGATTGACAGACAGACAGACAGCTAGACATACAGACTGATTGACAGGCACACAGACAGCTAGACATGCAGACTGATTAACAGGCAGACAGACAGCTAGACATACAGACTGATAGACAGACAGACAGACAGACAGACAGACAGCTAGACATACAGACTGATTAACAGGCACACAGACAGCTAGACATGCAGACTGATTAACAGGCAGACAGACAGCTAGACATGCAGACTGATTAACAGACAGATAGACAGCTAGACATACAGACTGATTAACAGGCAGACAGACAGCTAGACATACAGACTGATTAACAGACAGACAGACAGCTAGACATACAGACTGATTAACAGGCAGACAGACAGCTAGACATGCAGACTGATTAACAGACAGCTAGACATACAGACTGACTGACAGACAGACAGAGATAATTAATTTTCACAGTTGAATAGTTGAAGCGACTCTGCATTCTGTGACTGTGTGTGTGTATGTGTGTGTACCTGTGTGTGTGCGTATGTGTCCCTGAAGCAGCCAGGGCCTGGAGAAGGCTTTCCCACACAGCTTACACACACAGGGCAGTGTATGTGTGCGGATGTGCATCTTCAGAGCACCGAGGCTCACATACTCCTTGTCGCAGTACTTGCAGCTGAAGTATTTCTGACATGGCCACTCGCACTGGAGCTGTCTGTGTTTGGCCAGGCCAGAGAAGGTGAAATAGGTTTTATGACAGTCAAAACACTCAAAGTGCTCCTGCATGTTGCCCTTAGAGGCAAGTCCTAACAGGGAAACAGTAACGTTGGACACCACACTGTCCTGCAAGGCTCCGTCGCTATGATGAGGTTGAAGTACTGCAGGATCAGAGGCTCGCAGGGGGTTCTGACTCACGGATAGGGCGCAAGTGTGTCCTTCTGAAGGCAGTCTGGAGTCCTGTAAAGGCTGCGGTTCAATCACGGCACTAATGGAGCTCATCTGTGACACTGACCTTATGGCTGGGTTCATTAGGCACGGCCTTGGGATTAAACTTTCATCAGGATGAGGAGAGGTGAGTTTGGAGCACGTGGACAGCACAGGGATGACTTGTGTGTGAGGATCTGTAAAATTATCAACAAGGTCTCAGTGACAGTTTTCACTGTGTTTTAAAAATACTTCGTAAATAAGTTAGAATATATTTAATATACGCTGGTAGATCACACTTATGGAAAAACCACATATGCTTTTCACATGTGGCTGTGAGTAATATGCGATCATATGTGAAGGCGTTATTCGTATGTTGTGCACTGAAATTGTACATGTGAACTTCATCATGTGAATATTAAGTTGTAAAAAATTTATTTGTGAAAGTAAACAAATTATGTAAAAAAAATTATGTGGAAATAATCACATGAAAAAGAAAAACACACGCATATGTGATAAGTCTATATGCGAAAATGTGTGAAACATAACGTGAAGTGTCTAAAAACCACGTCTAAATTTCACATGTGAATCATGTGATTATTCAGGAGGGATGTTCCTGTGACTTTCTGTAAGGGCAGTGGTTGTGGTTCTGTACAAGTAACGTGAGGGTTGTGAGTTCAAATCCCAGACCCACCAGGGACCCACTTTTGGGGCAAAAGCCCTTTTACCCTCACCCTCAGCTATACGCTTGGGTTGGTTCATGAGTGAAATGAATAAATGTGATTAAGCAGTTAACACAGAGTTCTATAACTCTGATCCTTAATCAGAAAACCATGAGTAATCTTCTAATAATATAATTTAGAAATAGGGAAATTAAGAGTAAGCACATATATTTTGCATTTCCTCATTGACAAAAAATGGTTCAGCATAAAACACAATTCCTTCCATCAGTTTACTTTTGCAACAAATAAAGGATGTGCATCTTTTCCATAAATACATCTGCAAAAATCTTTATATACCCACATCAAACTACAACATTTTAGTTAACAGTGGGACTATATTACCACTTGCATGACTTCCAGATTTTCAGTCCAAATTTACTTTCAAATTTTAAGAGGCAAGACCTGGGGTATGGAATGATACTAAATGACCATAAGGTGAGGAGGATTGCTTTGTATCACAGTGTTCAGCTACACGATGACATTCTGCTCATTCTGTGTCCTAAACTACATCAGCAGGTTGTATGTCATCACTGAAGAACTGGATGTAGTTTGAGAGAGATATTTCCTGAACAGATTTTGGGTGTGATAGACATCCATAACGTGTTGCTAAGGAATGTCAGACACCTAACAGATTTTGACTGACTGAGCACATTTAGTGTAAGGACAAAAAAAAATCTTTTTTTCCCTCTTTTTTCTTTTACAGTTTGCTTAACCATTCCCTTAACGAGCGAAATACTTGCCACCAAAACACCTATAAAGTGACTTCTTGTTCTAAGTGAATGTTAAAAACTTGTCTTAAACCTGTAAAATGAGTTGATTGAACTGTAGAACTGTAGTCCAGTTTTTTTTTTATGATTTTTTTTCAGTGAGTGTTTTCACTGAGTCAGTGTTAGGGATACAATCTAAGAGAACTACCCAACCATTTTTTTCCCCTCGGCCCAGCTGCTTAATTGCAGATAAGTTCATTGCTGAATAGTAAAGCATGTCCTTTTCTCAGAGGAGGTTAAGGGGCTTGTTTGCTTAGGAGAAAGCCTGTGAAAAAACCCCACAGGTTTCAGGCGAATCATGCACTAGCGAGCCCCCTTCACCATGTTTAATGGGACCCTTCAGATCTCCAAAACAAGGGCTGACAATAAAAGCTCCTCTTTTGGGAGAGATCCTGCACCTGCTAAACTCAAACTGGCTTGTTGGATCTGTTGCAAAGGTTTGCTTCACTTCTGTCATGACTGAGTCATCTCTGATGCAGAGCATCACCATACTAGCAGCTCATGGATCTTATAATCTGTTCATATAGACAAAACAGTGCAGCTAAAACAAAGCATGCACCATGTCAGACTTTTAAAGTATTTCAAAACTGCTTAAACAAAGTAAAAAAAAATCTTGCTTTCAAGAAATACAAAATCAGTAATAATAATTCGTAAGGGTTATAGCAGTGGTGCCAAATTCAAGTCCCTTAGGCTCAGAGTTCAGTACATTTTAGGTGATTTTCTTCAAAAATACCTGATTCAACTTCCCACTTCACTCGCAGGGACTCTAATTCCTAATTCCAGGGAATTTAAAATTCAAAATGTGCTTGACTCCAGCGGTCCAGGTCTGAACTCTGATCCCTTTGGTCTACAGTCTACAAACTAAAAAGTTTATAAATCCATTTTTCCTGCATGGCCCAGTATGGAATGTGAAAATAACTCACCACCACTCTGTGAATCCAGCGTGCCATAGTTGGGCTTCTTGTGACTGAGGTGCTTTTTCACCAAGAAAGATCGAGGCATCTTAATATCCTATGATAAGCTTTTAGAAACTTTTTTTAAGCACATGCGATTCCTTTCTCAGCATGCCAGCATGGGAAGAATCACAGTTTATGCCCAGAGACAGAGATGGCAGGTTTAAATAAGTCTAGCTGATGCTTGAGGGCTGTCTCACAGGGAGTCAGGTGCAGGGGGCAAGCTGCTAATTAGCATAAACATCTCAAAGAGCCAATAAGAGTAAAAGAACAAGTGGAAGAGGGGCGGAGTCATATTTCGAGCTGCATACCCCAACAAAACAGGTGCATGTGGGCCTGTGGGATCAAAATAGCAAAACAGAGCCACATGTGGCACCGTGTTATGGGAGTTTACAGTAGGAATATTGAGGCTTTTGAGGTTTTACATTGAAAAACCTGTTGCGGTTTACATAGTGTTTGATAGGTTGCTAAATAAAATATTTAGAAAATCTGCATATAGAGATTTATTGAATGGATATATTTGTGTTATTGTTAATTTATTAATTTTCTGTTATTTATTGATTTTTTGGCCACCAAAATAAAGTTTGTGCTATAAAAGTTATTGTAAATATGTATGTATGTAAATGTATGTAAATGTATATACAGCTACAGACACAGATGGGGAGTGTTTAGAACATTTAGAACATCCCCCATTTTTTTCCCTGAAGGGAAAAGATGAAAGAAGAAGAAGAAGAAGAAGAAGAAGAAGCAGTTTAATGGCTCAGTTTAATTTAAATCGTGAATTTCTTTTTTTCAACAAAACTTAATCTAATTTTTTGCAGACATAACAGCCAAACACACCCAAGGCATTCTTCCTACAGTGGAAATTAAACATGGTTCAAGCTGCTGTCCTGTGAGCCCCCTATCACGCAAGCTGTTTACTCCAATACTATTGCAGAAGTTCCCACAAATGTGCTGCATTTGTAGCTTGCTTTGCTTTCACCCTTCTGTCAAGTTCATCCCATACTAGCTCAATGGGTTTTAAGTCTGGGGACTGTGCTGGCCATTCCATGATTCGAAGCTCACTGTCTTGTTCGTGTCTTCGAAGGCAGTTCTGAGATAGCCTGGAGATATATTTTGGCTCATTGTCTTGCTGTAGGATGAACCCCTGACAAATTAAGCATAGACCAGGTGATATTGAATGACGCTGTGGTAGCCCTTTTGGTTCAAGGTGCCAGTCGCTCTGTGAAAGTCGTCAACACTGGATCCAGCAAAAGAGCCCCAGACCATCAAGCTTCATCCTCCATGTTTCACAGTTGGTCACTGAGTTGGTACACTGAGGAACCAACCTTTCACCTACTCAATTGCATACCAAAACCCTGTCTGATAAACTGAAAGTTAACAGAAGTTTAATTGAAGCTTTAACTGAATGTCTATTAGACCTTTTTTCAGTCTTCCTTAATCCACTGGCGGTGCTGCATGGCCCAGGAAAGCCTCTTTTTCTTATTTTGCCATCTTAGCAATGGCTTTCTTGCTACCACTTGACCTGTCAAACCTGCAGCTCGAATCTTCGTCTTTGAAACTCAGACTTGCTTCCTTCAACCAGTGTTAAACTGTGTTTGAAGGTGTTGTCCTGTGAGCTGCCTATCACGCAAGCTGAGTTGACTTCTCAGAAACTTGCCTTCTGATTTTGTTCTACCTTTTGATAGTTTAGGAAACTGTTCTCATTGACACCCTGGCTTTTTTTGCAATTCCTCTGAAGGAAAGACTTACACGTTTAAGGGTTATAATGTTCTGTCTTTCTTCCTTTGTTAATTGCCTTTTTCTTGTCATTATGTCGGCAATATACTACATCCTGCAGTGCAATATTGTCCAAATACTGCCCTAGAGAGTGTAGTGACACAGTGTGCTCCAACACCGCTTTTATACAGACAGAGGGTTTGTAAGTAATCAACAAGTTGGGACATCTGTAGGAATTGTTTGTATCAACTGTCAAAGCTTAATTTACTTACACTGCAACAGAACCGCAGTAATTTCTTAACCAATGGTTCCCTGAAAAAGGCATTTTTTTAATAACTCTGAAATTTGCATTATTTTTTAGTTTTCCCTTTATTGTTCTTTTTTTTTCTCTGAACCTCTGGCAGTTTACCAGTTACCTTTGTAATATTTCAGGTTATTCACTGGACTTGAAGTGTTTAAATGTCAATTACTAAATGAGGGTGTTCTAAAACTTTTGATCAGTAGTGTGTGTGTGTGTGTGTGTGTGTGTGTGTGTGTGTGTGCGTGTATATATAAAAAAGTAGCTGATGTGAAGTGGTTACACACACACACACACACACACACACACACACACACACGTTTCCTTCTCTCTTTATTTTCTCACCACATGAACCTCATTGGGTTCTCAGAAAGCAGATCTTATTGTTAGAAGGAGCTGTTGAGATGTATGTGTGAAAAGGGCAGCTTTGGTACTGATGAATTGGGTTAACAAAACATGAACTGAAACTCAAAGCATTTACATCTGAATAGATGAGCTATTTTCAAAAAAAAAAAAAAAGGGAAAAAAAGGCAATTATTTTAATACCAAAATAACTATATGAAGTATAGGCTATAAGACTAACCCACATATGACAATATTTCCAATAATTCAATAATAAAGCACCCAGGTCAAAATTATTATTACAAAAGGGCCTTTAAAAAAATGACCATTTGCTGCTGACAAGTCAGTGAAAGGCAGTTAAAAGTACATTATAAATATATTGAAGTAGGTGAAAGAACAATTTTTGTTCTCTCAAAACTATAATTATATAGCTTGTCTATTTTCAAAAACAAGAAAGTGGAGGATACAGTTCCTGGCTTTTTTCATTTTCTGTGAAAGCTTACAGTTTATACATTAAGTTTATAGAATTATTATTATGCCTCACAGCACCAGGGTTCTGAACTCAATCCGGGCTCAGGTTAATGTCTGTGTAGAGAGTTTCTGTGCATATACTCCCTGTGTCCTTGTGGGTTTCCTCTGGGTTTTCCAGTTTCCTCCCACCTTCCAAAAACATGGCAGTAGGTGGACTGGCTAAGATAACTTGCCCCTAGGTGTAAATGAGTGTGTGAATATGTGTGTGTGCCTGGTGCCCTGTGATGGACTAGCATCCCCGCCAGGGTGTGGGATCCACTGCCACCAAGCTGCTCTGGCAGGAGTCAGACCAAACGGTTAGAGAGGGACAGACATGTCCCACCAGCTCCACAAACTTTAGTGTTATCCTTGCATGGGACATAGAGGAGCATCTCTGACAAACTTACGGCCATACTAAAAACTAACCAGGTGAAGAAAGTACAATTCAACAATTAATATCCTAATACACTCCATACTGGCATGTGGCAAAATGGCTGACCTTAATATCGGACCAAGCTGGAAAGAGGGAAAGCTCTGTGACTTTGAAAGAGGCTTCATTATTGGTTCACAAGACTACTCAGCTGTCATTTCAGTAGAAACAGTGACTAAAGTGACCTCTGCAGTTAGATCTATGGGAAAGACATCAGTAATAAGGTTTGAAATTGTGGCTGAAAGTACTCGCACAATAGCCTTAGTGCAGTATGTAAGGAAAAACAGAAAAGCAACTGTTCTTCAGGTGACTGAAAATGTCAATTCATGATGTCATCAGCTTGTCAGTAAGAACAGTCTGTCAACAACTACACACAAAGGGATTATTATAGTAGAGTTGTAGTGCATAAACATGCCATTACAAAGACAAATGCGTATTGAAACCTCAGTGGTGCCAAACTATATTATTTTAACTGATTGTCTACAGGGTATGATGACACTGGCCCCGTACACAGGGCAAGAAGGCTCACTGGATGGTCTGATGAGGATGAAAAATTATGTAAATCATATGCTATGCTCTTCACAGTCAATAGAGCTCACCTGTATTGAACACCTGTGTGAGATTTTGGAGCAACATGTTACACAGTGTTCTCCACCACAGTCGTTAAAAACACCAACTGAGTAAATATCAGTTTTGCTTCTTTTTTTTTTCCTTACCTTTCTGTACATCTGCATCTAAAATACCTACAAGACTACTGGTCAAGCTAAAAAGCAAGGGCACCATCTAGTGGACGTTTTTTCCACCTTACACAAGATATTTCACACCGGGTTAAAACTATACACCGCCTACTGTATATCTTACATATCATCTAGGTTAAACTCATCAACAAGAATTAAAGCACGGAAACTCAATGAGACAAACACATTTTCATTTTCTTTTTGTGTCTCTTGGTTCATCGCTCACATTTAGAAACCTTGGGTTAAATCCCTATTGCTTGTAATGTGCCATAGGGTAAAGAAGACCTAAAAATGACCAAGAAGAACCAAGCAGAAAGTTCATCATATAATCTTACCATGCAATGGTCAACAAATATTGTGAGATTTATTAAAGAGGCAAACTGAACATTACCACCCTTAAATACCCTAGATCTGCATTTACATGTACATTTGCTTATAGGCTACATATTAATAGGAACACTATACTAATACTGAATAGAATTGGGCATCTCAATTCTTTGTGGCATGAATTCGACAAGATGCTGGAAACATTCCTTTGAGATTCTGGTCCATTGACAATGATTGCATCATGCAATTCCTGCAGATTTTTCAGGTGAACTTACATGCTGAGAACCTCCCGTTCTACCATATCCCAAAGATGTTCTATTATGTTCAGGAAACCAGATTGAGATGACTTTTGCTTTGAGACCCGGTGCATTATCATGCTGGAAGTAGCCATTAGAAGATGGGTAAACTGTGGCCATGAAGGGATGCACATAGTCAGCAACAATACTCAAGTAAAGATTGGTATTAACAGGCCCACAGTGTGCCAAGAAAACATTCCCCACACCATTTCACCACCTCCACCAGTCTGGGCTGTTGACAAGGCAGGTTGGGTCCATGGATTCATGCTGTTTGCACTAAGTTCTGATCCTAGCATCTGTGTGCCTCAGCAGAAATCGAGATTCATCACTTCCCAGTTTTTCCAGTCTTCAACTGTCCAGATTTGGTGAGCCTGCGCCCACTGCAGCCTCAGCTTCCTGTTCTTGGCTGACAGAAGTGAAACCTGACATGGTCTTCTGCTGCTGTAGCCCATCTGCCTCAAGGTTCGACATGTTGTGTATTCCGAGATGCTTTTCTGCTCACCACAGTTGTACAGAGTGGTTATCTGAGTTACTGTAGCCTTTCCGTCAGCTTGATCCAGTCTGGCCATTCTGCTTTGACCTCTCGCATCAAAAAGGCGTTTCCGTCTGCAGGACTGAATAAAATTTAAACAAAATCTCTCTCGTAACCTATAAATTAGGGGTGTAAACGCAGTAACACTATCGGTATCTATTTTGTGCTCAAAATATTCCTATTTGGATTTGAACCCAAAGTGGGTTTTGTTTTTATTTTTTTTTATTAAATATGAAACCTATCTCTATGTCCACAGAAACAGTGGAAAAACAGAAACCAGCACTGGCTCTGACCGTTCATCACTCCAGTTCATAATTAGTCTCAACTAGAGATGTGCTTGGGACTATTATTTGTTATCTGACTTGCACAATCAATTTTGTCTGTACTTGTCCAAGATATTTTCAAATGCATTTAGTTAATCTGTAAATGCAGCGTGCAGCACCACAAATCCGTCTTAATGAATGTTCTTTGTCCTGCAAGCTCCGTATCTGCCCACTCACTCATGTCCACGTTACAGTAATTACATAAAACAGCAAAACAGACAACATAAGCTGAATGAAACACCTATAAATCTACATTCATAACATTACTTATATACTGTATTTTAGTTGGGTTAAGGGCAGAGCTATGAAAACAGCAACCTCAATGTAAGTGCTAAGCGATGTTCCATTACAACACAGGTTCCCAACCTTGGTCCTGGATTAAAACCTCATCAGCAGCTAATCATCAGCTCTTCCTGAGATGAAGTGGGTGTGTTTGCAGGAAAACACTAAAATGTGACCGGGTACTCCAGGACCAGGGCTGGGAACCTGTGCATTAAAGGAATATAGTACAAGGTAGTTGGCTGATATTTATATATTTAAAAAAAAAAAAAAAAAAAAAAAAAAAAAAATACAAAATAGAAAAAAAAAAACTAACAGAAACCAACAGGGCAGACAACAAACCCGGCGGTG
>CM074998.1:11813839-11828495 GCA_037576825.1 Pangasius krempfi
TCATTCTCGGAGATTGAGATTGGAGGAATCACCCACTCTCTTTTTCTCCTCCGCAACCCACCCGATTTTGGAAACTCCAGGATTAAGAGAGTTGAGGGGGATTCAGTCTATATAAAAAAAAAAAAATAAATAAAAAAAAAGCAATAAACAAAGAACAAATAGCACATTCAGTACGATGACTCCAATAGTTACTCCAAAGGTCCACTGTCTATAGCAAGGAAGACTGCACAGATGGGTCCGTTTAAAACGTTAGCATCAACATCTCATAACAGCATTAACTCCTCATCCAGCTGTAACTATAATGCAAGTATTAACTTTTTTTTTTTCTTAAAAAGAGAAATTGTTATTCTTGGATAAGATCTGTCAAAACGCCTTCAGTAGATATAAAAGGTCTACACATCCCTAAATTTGCAGGTTTTTTTGCAAAAAAAAAAAAAGAAACCCAAATAAACCCCATCATCTTTTCCCACCTGTGATATAGCAACTAACAATTCACCTTCCAGCATGAAAACAAAAAGCACAAATTCAAGGGTATTTAAAAAAAAAAAAAAGTGGCTTCAGAAAAAGATAAACATTTTCACTTGAAGATGGCTGTGCACAGGAGAGAGCCTCACAATTTGACAGATCTGAAGCATTTTTGCAAGGAAGAGTGGAATAAAATTGGAAAATCATAAGTAGCTAGACCCAAAAAAAAACAACAACAACAACAACACATTCGTTAAGAAGCATGTACTAGAGACAAAATATGCTGTTAGTGGTACACACTTTAAGGAAAGTTATAAACTGCATAAAGCAATTAGTACCAGTCCACTAATTTAATTGGACATGCAGCATTACAACAGTGCTGTTATTTAGTGCAACAGCACAGGCACGTTTCCACTGTTTGTATCATGCTGCTTGTTCATGTCCGCTACATAAAATTCCATTTCTAACAATAGTTTGCTACATTACTACACTTACTATGGGCTGTCAATCTGGGCGTTGCATGGCAACACTATCTAGCTGTGGTTTGTTTGAAAACTATGTTGGGACAGAGCAAAAATAAACAATATCTGGGTCATAGTGTGTCTGAAATGTCAGTTACTCGATCTTAATTTCTTGTTTAGAGATATAGAACTGTTGCATAAAAGTAATCACACTTGCAATCGTGTTTATCATGCAATCGTGCTTAAATAGCAGCCAAATGAAACTTTCCTGCTTACTATGATAAGTGGCCAAACACAGTGAACTTATGCTCCCCCACCCAGTATGGATCCACCATTTTGTTAGCAAAACTAAATATTGCGATGACATCTTTGAGTACTGCGATTCATTTTTGCCATGTGACTCACCCATGAAGGCAAGTAAGCAAGTCCTCGTGACTACACACATTTTTCAGATGAGAAGCAAGTGGAAACAAATTAATGTCTGTACACTACTTTAGACAGTTCTTAAAAGTTCTTCAATGACAGAAGACATAGTTCTGCAGTTTGTCCAGCAGAGGTCAGACTAGTTAAGAGGTGTACCTGCTCAGGCTCAATTGCCCCAACATCTTCCTGCTGCCCGTGATGGTGGCCAGCTCGACCCTGATGCTCCACTCTCACAATCGCAGTGTGTTTCTTTCCTCTGGAGTCCCAAGCATGGACAGAGAACATCTTATGGCCATCATGAAGAGTGACCTGTCTTTTCAGCTTCACTGTGCCATCTGAGTCTACATGAAACCGCTTATCAGCGGAATCAAAGACGGTCCGCGTTCTTCCGCTGCAGTCATTGAAAACAACTGAACAGGAAACAAGAAATTAATAAACAGGAAATTAAGAGAGAGAGACGTTATTTAATAAAAAAAGCATTTAGTTCAAAGTGCTGAAGAAATCTGAAACCTTTGGGTGCTCATCTTGTCTAAAACACTGGTTACACAAATAGCAGTCAAACTTTAAGACTGTTGTTAAAAGTTTCTAGTCTGACATGCAGATAAACAAAAGCTAAAATAGGCAAGCGTTAAAATAAATAAATAAATAAATAAAAATATTCTATGGACTAACATGCACAACACAAACATGCACTTTGTCTTGACCTCAGTAAAACAAAACCACAGACAGATGTTTTGCATAAAACACACAACAGGATTTCATGGGGACTCCACAGGCTCATAATATCCAGCAAGGTAGAGGACACCACATTAAGCATTAAGACCTAATATAAAGGCTTGTAATGAGGATGTGGTGAGCTAAATCAATAGCAAAGCAAAAATATTTTGCCATCATACAGGCAGTTTAGCAAGACATTTCTTTGTGATGGTATTCCAACTCACTCAAACAAAATCCAGTAGTTTATACCAGTGGTTCTGAAAGTGGGGTCCAGGGTCCACTTTTTGTTCGAGTTACAGCAGTGGAAATCACAACCCATCATCATCATCAAAGTTAGTGTGTGTAATTATAATCAGGCTAATAGGGACTTATTATAATTCTACTTCACTGGTCACTTGAACTGAATGGGTTCAGTTTAAACTTCAGTAGCTTAAAATAAATAACTTTAACATCAACTTGGACGTAAATGTCTGTCAGTGTAAAGTTCAGAAATATTATTGTAGACATTTAAATTTTTCTGATGAAAAATCTTTATGATAATGAAAGAACAAACATCTCCATGATTAAGGTCAACAAGCTTCCAGTCAATATAGCACACAGAATAAAAGTGAAATGAACACTAGCCTAAACACATATGGTCATATTAATGACAAGTCACTGATTTCAGCCAGAGAAAAAAACCTACTCTGGAGAAAGTACCTAAATATATATTTGCTGAGGCTTGAACACTGTCGCCATGTGAGCTTTGCGGAAGTAGAAATTTGCTCACCTGGTCTTGCTCAAGCTTGTATTTCCACACCCACAGAAACTCAAAGGCCACGAAAGCACGGACCATGAGCTCAACCGTCTAAAATCAGCCACACACACATTAACACCCGCAACGACCTAAGGACGCAGTGCAGAAGCACTTGATCCATTCTAATACAAATCAAGTACCACCTCGAAGGAGACACATAAAACATGCCGTTTTCAGGTAATTAAGGAAAGGCCCATTCTTATTCAAGCTGAACGTTAGGAATGAGCTGCTGGGTGTTTAAACACAATACGAAATTTGTAAGTGAAATCAGAAGCAGCTGAAAACAGAATGCAGGCCATATAGGCAGCTGTAGTTTACCAAGCAAGGCTACAGTCCTTATCAAACAAAGCAGCTCAGAGTTTCAGGAACTCAAGGTAACAATACAGAGTCACTGTAACACATTTATCTAACACCGAGTGGCCTTCAGCTACTGAGATCAAGCTCACACCCCAGTGCGCTTTGGTTTGAACAAACTTCACTAATCGTAAAAGACCAAAAGGTACTCTACAACTAAAACTGGAATAATAAAACTGATTGATTCATCCCAGCTAATAAATTTGATTTGAAATAGAGCAAACCAAGCCGAATAAGGGAATAAAACAAGTTAAATATACAGCAAAATGATCTGAAGCACCCAAATGCAAGTTAATGATAAAGGGCAAAACAGATGCCGCTCAAAAGCAGTCCCTAATTATAAAGTTGTAATAAGTTGGAAATTACAGACAAACAAAAAGTAAGCCAATTCCACAAGCTTTTCCTTTTAGCTCTGCTTTTTTTTTTCCATAATAAATGAGCATGTGTGGTAATGTCGTACCTGTGCCGATTCTTGTGCCCCTCTGCAGGTGTTGTCTGTGAACTCCGAGGAGGAAAAGATCAGAAGCAAAGCCAGGGGAACATGGCGTCGACTCCACACTTCCACCGCAAAGGACCTGAGCGAGGAAGAGTGTTGTTTGTGTCGCTTAGCTTCTTTTTTTTAAAGCGAATTTAATTAGATAACGGGTTTTATGCGTTAGAAGAGAAAACGAGGAACAATCATATTTTGAATGGTTTAGCTCGTTTTCCGAACTTGTTGGAAAAAGCGACACGTTCGTAAATCCAATCAAGAGCAAATACGACATGACGCCAATAGAAAAACACTCAGAAAAAAAACAAACATATATTTACCTGTAGTAAAACCAACAGAACTCCCAACCGCGTATCCCATTTAGGCTCCATTCGACGCCGGGGGAGAAAAAAAAAATCAAATTATAATCCTTTTAGTTTGCGAGAGAAAAGTGCACTGCCACTGCGTGAAGATTTTTAAACTAGTCGGCGGCGATTTGAGGAAATGAGCTTCAGCAGGTAGTTTCGGCTATGACGCGACCGCAGCCAGGTGACCTCGCCCATCCGCTCGCGCGCGCTCCAAATATGGACACTTCTGCCGCGAAGCTCCGCCCACCGGCCAGGTAAACTCTCCAGCACATCCGAGAAAAGTCGTCAGCAGCTGCAGCGAAGAAAAACAAAACAAAAACAGACTACTACTACTAATAATAATCATAATGAAGAGAAGAATCAGGTAATAACTGCAAAACTCGACGCTTCTTCCACAAACAGGCCTGTAGTTTCGGAAGTATTCAGATGCTCACCTTCCTCTAAAGCAACAAGGAAATCCTGTAGCCTAATTCCACTGACCTGCTTGTGAAAGCTGAATCATAGTTAACTTTCAGACTATATCTACACAAACACTCGAGCACTGGCGTGTCATTCAGATTCCTGGCTTTGAAGATCACCAGCTATGGCTGAAACGAGATGCACTGCGTTCATACTTTACTTTGCAGATGTGCAGGTCAGGCTGAGAGGCTTGACAGTGGCACTCCAGACTGCTGGCAGGAGAAAGAGCTGCAGTGTGCTGTGAGGTTCAGAGATGGAGTGGAGCTGAAAGAGGCGTTTATACTTAATGATGCAAATGAAATGCTTTTACAACTACTTCAGCAAGTCACTCAGTCTGTGCTACTCACTTGGTCTAAATCTGTTCGTGGGTTATGTCAGCTCTGTTAATGAATCTTCATGTGAGCTCTTTATCAAATACATTTTGGTATTATAAAGGACAAATATATATATATATATATATATAAATTATGAAAGCCTAAACTTGGTTGGAAGTTTAACACAAATGGGAGATGAGTTCCCAGCAAACATTACTGCATTATAATCTTCACTGGCAGCTTACTCATGATTTCTTTTCTTACTCATCATCTGCAGTACAGACTGTTTAGACATGCATTAATAATGCAGTAGAGTTTATGGACTGCTATCACTTCTTTATACCACCGGAAGGAAAAAAAAAAACATATCTAATAGCTAGCTTTGTGTTTTAGTGATGTTCTAGCTTTGCATGTATTTAGCCTATTTATTTACAATTTAAGCATTAAG
The DNA here is from genome assembly GCA_037576825.1 of Pangasius krempfi. NCBI lineage: Eukaryota > Metazoa > Chordata > Actinopteri > Siluriformes > Pangasiidae > Pangasius > Pangasius krempfi. The sequence goes on from CM074998.1 coordinate 11,819,114, forward strand.
TAAAGCAAATAACTAATTAGTCTCTGTGTGTCTTGCCTTTATTTTCAACAACACTAACATTAATAGGAAACTTGTCAGGTTGATTATATATACAAGTGGCACTGTAGCTTCCAAAATATCATTTAAATAGCAATGTTCATTAATACGGTCAAAGAGAGAAATGGTTAAGATCCAAAATACCGGCCATCAGTGGAACTGAAACATATCGCTATTTTTCCTCCAGTGTGATCATGAGTTTTCAATGTGATCACACACACACACACACACACACACGACTGCAGTTTATTTCTGACATTAAAGAGAAGAGAGGCACAAAAACCTTACTCTGTTTCCACCCAAATAAATAGCAAGTGTATTTCCCTAAGTAAGTCAAATATCAAACATTAATGTAAATGTAGCTAAGCTAACACAGAGCGAGCCCCTTCCCTATTTACCTATCTACCTACGTTTTCCTTTCTAAAGTGTTTCCAAACCAGCTATGACTAGCGTATAAATACTTTCGCGTTTTTGTTTAAAAACAAAAACAAAACTCTTATTATGTTTTAATAATTTACACACTCTGGCCCATATTTTAGTTAATTAGTTTGGCTGTGCTAGCGTGCTACCTATTTATTTGGACATATGGATACGGCTAATATAGCTAAGGTATGCTACATTAATCTAACTAGCTAAAATTTTAACTAAAACAATTCACTTCATTGCCTTTGTGAGCTTTAGTAAACTTAAATAGCTTGTATTTTAGTGTTATTTATCTATCTATCTATCTATCTATCTATCTATCTATCTATTTAAAAATAATTGTTCTACTTAGCCGTTGCACCTGCAGCCACGAAAAGACAAATTTACCTCAGGGATTTTTTTAGGGGTTGCCAGGTCTGCATAAAAATCTACACTGTCCAGGGCAATAGATAAATATCAATATTTCACAGAAATGGTTTCGTACTGTTGCATATAATAAAAATAACAAATAAACCTATAAACATGAGTAGTAAATTCACTGACATTTATATTCATGCAGGTGTCTACAGGGCTAATGTTTAGACCAAGAGATGCATATGAGAGGAAAGTGCCTCACATGATTCCTAGTGCACGTTTTATTTTATAGATAAAATAAAATAAAACATGTTAAAAACCAGTTCCAAAACAACAATTAAAGAATAAATAAATAAATAAAAATAATAAAATAACCAAAACCTTTACAGAAGGGTAAGAACTCACACAGGAGTTCAAAGGCGACCACACTATAAACATGGACCTGGCAACACGGTTCCTCTTCCAATTTTGGACTAATATTAAGCGCTGTCATTGTACTTATTTATATATTTTGAGTTATTGTACAGTGTTATATTAGTATTGTCAAAACATAATGTGTACATACACAAATAATCCAGGGCCTACGATTTGATCCTCACATTGGATTACTGTCTGTGCGAAGTTGCAAATGGTTTTCTCATGTCTGCGTGGGTTTCCTCCGGGTACTCTGGTTTCCACCCACTGTCCAAAAACATACCAGCAGGTGGATTGGTTACACTAAATTTCCCCTCAGTGTGAGCATGTGTGCGTGTAGTGCCCTGTGGGACAAGTGTCCCTTCCAGGATTGTCCTCGCTTTGTTCCTGTGATAGGCTCAAGATCCGCTGTAAACCTGAATAGGATAAAGTGGCCACTGAAGATGGATTAATGAATGAATTAAAAGAAAAATCTAAAAAAAAATCACCCTATTTTCCTAGATTTTAATAGGCAAAAACATAAGAGTATGTGATTGGATCATTATTATAGTGATTATAATGTTTTTAGCATGTTATATGTTTGGCAACAGTTCTTTTTAGTTCTTTAATAACCATGTAGAAAGACGTATCATGACCATATTCCAGGATGACACTGCCAAGATTCATCAGGGTTAAAATTGTGAAAGAATGGTTCAGAGAGCATAAAGAATCATTTTCACACATGAAATGGCACCTCTGAGTCCTGACCTTAACCTCAGTGAAAGTCTTTGGGATGTGCTGGAGGAGACTTTAAACAGTGCTCATCTCTTTCATTGTCAATACAAGATCTTGACCAAAAACTGATGCACCGCTTGATGGAAATAAATGTTGTGATGTTATTTCCATCAAGAGAACTAAAGAACTAAAAAGCTACACATTTCATCTTTTAAGATTAAAAGAACTGTTGCCAGACATGCTAGAAACATTATAATCACTCTAATAATGATCCAATCATATACTCTTATGTATTTGCCTATTAAAATCTAAACAGCAACTTTTTTTTGGCCAGGCAGTGTATATATTTTGTCATCTCATCTGCCAACTGCAAAATACACTTCATGACATGTGGACCACTCTCAAATAAACCCTTTCCTGACAAAGCTATCTATAAAACACGTGTACAGATAGACCAGGCTTGATGTACAATGATGTGTAAAGCCTGCTATTGTCTTTAAGTTCAGGGATGGTCTTACAAAACAGTCCATCCAGCTACTGTGCAACCTAATGTAATCTTCCTCAAAAAAGTCTACGATGTGTGTTAGTGTAAGTGTTTTTGTATGAAATCTGATTTTTCTGAGTGCCACTTCAAAATGGCTTTCATGGAGGCATCATGACATCACTGCACATCCAGCACAGTTTCACCGTCACTAGAGGAGCCAGTGATAAGCTGAGTTTTGTATTTTGCCCTATTGTTGATGGGTGTTCAACAGTGTACACTAGTTTTCTAGTGTAAGATTGCACCCTTATTAAAGAAATTTTGCCTATTGTGTTCCCAATATAGTAACTTAATAGTTCTCCTAGAATTCTCTATTCTGTGAACATAGTGTGCTTCTCAAACTTCTCTACAACGATGGAATGAATACTAGCACCAACAATGTACTTGGTTTTGCTAATTACCAGTCTCAAATTCCTCAGACCAGCAGGGAGAGAAGAGAGAGGGTTGTGTTAATCATTTGTTTGGATTCTGTGTATCTGTGGTTGTAGATTAGCCCCAGAGGACAAATACCCCAGTAAGGTTGAACAGTAAAGTTTATGCTAACATGTGACCATGAGGAGGGATTGTGAACTGTGTCTGCACAGTTTTCCCAGACTGAACCACGAGGTCAGTGAGTACACACTTGGGGTGAGATCTTCACTTCAGCACTGCAGCATCATGCCTCGTTTTAATATCTCAGCTATGTCTGAAATATTTCACTGGAATTTTGTTATAAAGTGAACCTTGGCTGATTTGTTTTGGTGCCTCTTTATCAACTTGAGATGTGTAAACATACTTTGTGTGCCAGGGAGGAATCCTGGTTTAGCCACTACACCAAAGAAGAGAATGCTCTTTCACTTAAACACCAAATTTCAGAACTTCTTAATTTCTTAGTTTATTTTTTTTACAGAAATAGCACATATTAATGACAAATGTTAATAATAACATTGATCTCTAGTACAAAGTAGGTACAAAACACACAGAAATACATCTAATCATGCTTCCAGTTAGTGAAATGAAAGTACATTTTTACATTTTAACTGTTAAGCTGATATGATCATTTCTACTGACGTAATTGTTTAGCTGAGATAACATGCCTCACAGACAAAATCGAATTGTTCATTTGGAAGACGCTACATATATAGATGTTTAATGTATGTATTTTTGATATTTAATGTAACATCTACAGCTTCCCTGGTTCGATCCTGAGCTTGGGTTACTGTCGCATACTCTCCCCCTGTTTGCTTATTCATCCAGTTTTCCAGTTTCCTCCCACAAACATTAGGTGAATTGGCAACACTAAAAATTGCCTTTAGGTGTGAATTAATGTGTGTGCATGGTGACCTGTGATGGACTGGCATCTTATGCAATGTGCATTCACACCTTGTGTACAGTGTTTCCAGTACAGGCTCTGGATCTCTACCCTGATCAGGATAAAGCAGTTACTGAAGAAGAATGAATGAATATTTCATGTTTTAGTGTAGGAAGAGAACATTATAACATCTGGGCATTTTATGCCTGTGTTAAATGTCAAGGTGATAATTTTCTTTTTCTGAAAGAGAAGCAAAGTTTTGCAGTGTAAGACAGGGTAAAAGATAACGGGAGTGTTACTCATACTACATTTGATTCAAACAGAATACTCTCATGAAAAGTCAACATTAAGGTGTGTCCCATAATAAATAATAAAACGTCATTTTAAGATATGATGCATCGCTGTGATTACTTTTCTCTCGTTCGTAACAATGTCGACCACATTTTATATGTATTTTGAGGGTTGGGGTAGATTGGCAATATATGATGAAATCCATTATAGACTTAGAAATGCAATGAAATGAACAAATGTATTTGACATACATTATAAAATATATATGCTCCTGCATTTAGTGTCCCTGTGGGTTATAATTATTTAGCAGGGCTTTTGAAGTGACTGCACCACCCTACAGTGGCCTGTGTTTTTCGGCTCAGAACAAGGCAAGTGTTTTGTATACAGCAGCTAAGAAAAAGGCGTTGATTATGTGATGAAAGCCATTCTGGTTAGAAAAGGCAACAGCTCTTAGCCACCGCCTTTAGTGTGGTCTAACAATGATTAACCAGCCGCGTTTCTTTTTCGAAAGTAAACATTCGGTACTGTATGGAGCCATGTTAAAGAGTTAACAAAACATGAAGTTGGGATTCAATTAATACGTAGAACATTTGAATAACAGGCTATGCACTATATTAGTTAAAGCTACCCCTTAGAGTATTCCCCTAATTTTGCTCTAAGCTTCCACTGAAGTGCCTTTACCAGCAGACAGATGGGAAACGGACTTGTTTTGACCATGAATGATAGATGTGGGCTGTATTGTGGTTGGAGAACAAGCCATGGGAGATTTCTGAGTGAGTGTTGAGAGAGTGCTGTGAACTGGGTGAGGCTCTGTAGCTGACAGTAGGGGGAAGGGAGCTTATCTCTTCATGGACAAACCAGTTCTGTATTGCGCCATCAAAGCTTCCTACTTATCCACTTCAGAGTTACACACTGTGCTTTTGACAAAACTGTCCAACTCAGACCAAGACTGCAATGAACAATCACAAGGGCAAATGTGGGCTATTACATGAGCTTTTACCAAGCATAATGCGCTGCATGGTGTATGCTCAGTAATGGGTCTGGACTCTAATGAACACTGATGATAAGGACTAAAATGCTGCCCTCAGCCAATATCCCTCCCCTTCTAGCAGCTAAAATGCAACCATAAGCCAATATCCGTCTCCTCCTTCCAATGATTGACCCATCGCCTTTAAAAGCCCATCACAGACGAAAGCTGCTTTTAGATTGCATGAAATGTTTATGCTTACGCAACTTTAAGAATCATATTAGCATGCGGTGTCGAGTTCCCCAACAGCGTCATCATGAAAGTGCAACTTAAATAATGCTCTCAGAGCAGCTGACACGAAGTGGGTTTCATAGCCAGAAGACGTGTCCTATCTTGTTTTACCCCATTTCTTGATGCTTTTGTTCCATGGAATGTGTGAAACCTCCCGGCTCCTGCTGATCCAAGTGTATGGCTCCATGGCTGGAGGCTAATGCTGGTCTGTGACTGTGTAGATGAAACACTTCCTCTTGCCAGTCAGTACTGCTTCATTCAGTCTTGTGGCTTGATGAGACTCAGTTTCAGTATTGACTTCTATTCTTCTGCTATTAGTAATACCACGGTTAATATCAGGTATCAGGCAGAAACTGCAGAAATGGGCAGCAACACTTCAGTGAAAGGTCATTAACCTGGAGTCTTGCCATGTGAATTACACACACAACTCCCCCAGAAACTCCAAGAAATTTAGTTCAATTTAATTCTGTTGTGATATACAAGTTAAACAGTACCTTACTGGGATGGTCAGACAAAAAAAAACTCTTGAGTCACATCACTCTAGCTTTAATAGAATGTTTTTCCTGTGTTAAAGTAAATTTCTCGCGTGTCTTTGTTTAAGTATTTGCGCAGGAGTTCAACTCGCATGTCGCATGTCGTCACATTCTTTGCTGTCCCACCGACAGGTTTTCCCTCAGCTCAAGCTTTGTTGACACTAAATATTCTCTCTTGACACTGTCTTTGTTCATCAGGACAAACTGATCTCTGTTGGCATTGTGTTTCCTGGTCAGTCATGGACAGGAGGCAAAGAGGGGGTTGCTGATAATGGCAGCCTCAGGTGTTGGATGGCTTGTGTTTAGCCCTGAACAAACCCGCCACACCCAAGATATCTCGCCAGGCCAGTCAATCTCTTACCTTACTGTCAACAAAGAAAGTGTGCTGTGTGAATTCCTAGTGCTTACGCCTACAATGGGCTACAGTAGATTATGCACTGTGAATTTGGCAGAAATATTCAAAATTTCAAACAGAAAACAATGGAGGGAAAAAAAAGCTAATTTCTGTAATTTTGCACTAAAGCAAATTTCTGATAGTCCACAGTGTTGTACATAAAAGAAAACGTTTTAAACATTTTAAAATGTCAACTGTTGCTCAAAAAAGCAAAATACAAGTACAAGTATCCACCAAGACTGCGGACAGGTTGTGATCTTATAAACAGCGAGAATGCAAATTGCATGTGGAAGGTGTGTTATCACGCTCTGTATAAGCGGGTATTTCAGGCTGAGACAGGCTTAAGGGCACAATGGAGCATCACACGCAAGGCAGTTGCTGAGTGAAAACACCTTTTCACAGACATTTTTTTTTTTTTTTAAATTAATCAAATGAAACAATTAAACAGCTAATTTAAAAAAAGCACTGACGAGGCTGCATTTTCAACTGTCTAAATGATGAATCCTGTTTCATAAATAAGAAGCAGCTGATGTTTAGTGAGCCATCTACCATATAATACATCCTATAACTTTGCAGTCTCCAGCAACTGTGCAAAATATCTTCTACAGTTTTATTTATATATATTGTAATTTTGATAGCTCCCATATTCCATATTCCAATTAAATCACCACCTATGTATGTACCACTGTTCATGTGTGCACTCTGTGTTTACGGTTTAACAATGCCTACATGTCTGACTTCCTGTCTGTGTTTGTATGAAATGAATAATTTACAAGAAAAGAAACTAAACCATAGACATGAAAGCAGTGACAAACTGTAGTGTCACAAAACCTGTTCTTGGTAAGACACAATGACGTAAACGAAAACACACAAGCTAGAACATGAGTCTATAAGAAAGTGTCACAAGCCAACTCAGCAAACAATATTTTATAAAGGGGATTTTTAATGGGGATTTTTTTTTTTTTTTTTTTTTTAATGTTACCAACAGCATTGACATTTAAATCATTTACCTTGTCAGGAAATATAACAAAATAATTCAATTCTGTTTTATCTATTGTCCTTGCCGTCATTTTTAAATCCAGTTTAACATAGTCATATAATCCCTTTTCTGATCTGATAGATCATGTTTAAAGTCAACAAATCAACAAAAATGGTTATCTTTTAATATGAAAAAGTTTATTTCTCCAAACATATGTTTAATACAGGTGTTCAGTACAAAATAATGTATAAAAAAGGAAGGCATTGTGACTGGTTGATGAGTAATGTGTATGTGTATGTGTGTGTGTGTGAGAGAGAGAGAGATAGAGAGAATGAATCACCCATTATAGGTCTATAAGATCAAGGGACTTTCCAGCCTTTCAATAAAAATTTTTTCCTCACGTGGTCTAATTTGTATTTAGTTCATTTTTTTTTCCATTTTCAGTGAAGACAGAAAAGCATTTCTATGGAAAGATAGTTTGGCTAGCAGCAATATACATTGTTAAAACTTTGTTCAACTTTCGGAGGCAGCAAACACATTTGTTGCGTCTCATTTTGCTTAAAATGACACAATAGACAGTCAGTTGGATCAACAAAAAAGACGGCAATTTCAAAATTTGTACGAAACGTTATGTATAACTTCACAACAAACAGAAAGGTGATAAATTAAAGGCAAACGGTGGGTTTGTTATGTTGAAGGGGCATTTTGCTGGCATGGTTTTTGTCCAGTTATCCCCTTAGAGGAAAGTGTTAATGCAAATCAGTGTAAAGTTCTTCTGGCTATTCTTTATCTTTATCCTGTGATGAAATATTTCTATCCTGATAATAGTGGTCTCTTCCAGGATGCACAAGAGCTCGTTGAATGGTTTGATGAGTAAGAAAATAATGTAAATCATATGCTATGGCCTCTACACTCACCAGATTTAACCCCTTTTGAACACCTATGGTGTAGATTTTGAAGTGTTAGACAGCACTCTCCACCACCATCATCAAAACACCAACCTGAGGGTATATCTTTTGGAGGAATGGTGTTCATCCCTCCATCACAGTTCCAGAGTCTTGCAGAATCTATGTCAAGATGCACTGAAGCTTTTCCGGTGGTTCCTGATGGCCCAACATCTTACTAAGACGCTTTACTGTGTTTTTTCCTCTAATTTATCACCTGTGTATATAATTTTAGGATTAGGCGATTATTATGAATTACAGGACAGAGGGAAATGCTGTCATCTAGTGGTTCGAGTTTTAAAATTATTATTCATTTCATTATAAAAAAAAGCATTTTTCATCTGTGTGAATTAACATCTGTGTCTTTGAAATGAAGATGAAATTAAGTAATCACATTTCAGAATTTTAGTTGTGTAATTGGAGCCTTTTAGTGATGTTTCCAGGGCAGACCATAAAAGTTTTGATGATGAATGAGTATCAATTATTAGATTAGATTAGTCTGTGAATTTATGCTTATATTGCATTTCAAAATGCAATATGTTTATACTGCATCTCAAAAATGATACACATAATGAGACTTAATGATAGACATAAGATTGTTAGGATAACTTTGTCGCTGTTGACAGTTGGTGGATTTGCATTTTTGCATTTTCTCTGTCTCTATAAAGAAAGAAACATCAGATATTAGCCCACAATCTTAACTCATCAATGACAAACTATTCTGATCCCAGATAACCATTACAAAGTAAACCTGAACACTGAGAGCTTCCCAAATTCTTTTTTGAGGACTTTTCCAAAAGAATAAAGAATGGAAACATCTACAAAGTTGAAAACATTCATAAATATCGCACTTCTATGAAAATAAAATAAAAATTAAAAACTTCAACTGAAAATAAACAATGAGCTTGAAAATAAAAAAAAGAAAAGGAAAATGAGATTCAAGAAGTTTAGTAATCTTTTTGTCAGAAATGCTATATGAATCCTAAACATCACATAATACAGTTCTTTTAATGTACAGTATACCAGACAATTTCTTTCTTTCTTTATTTAAATTGCAGGCTGTTCCACAGTTAAGTAAAGGAGACCGTATGGGTAACATTATACGTTCTGTTGAATTTGAGCTTTGAATTAGTTCCTACACTCTCCCTACATGATGCTGAGAAACTCGTCCACGCCTTTGTCTCCTCAAGACTGGACTACTGCAACTCTC
>CM074998.1:11828595-11839856 GCA_037576825.1 Pangasius krempfi
TTCTTTAAAATGTAAAGTGCTTTATAAATAAAATGTATTATTATTATTATTATTATTATTATTATTATTATTATTAAGAGCACTATTATGACTTTTAAGAGACAGAAAATTGCTGCCATCTTGTGGTTACGTTCTCACTGAATTGGCTCCAAGAATGAAAGGATTAGTTTTGTCCAGACTTTTTTTCCAAACTTTTTTGAAAGTCAGACTCAAACAAATGTGCCATTATGTATCACAACCAAACCTTTTATGCCTGAACGTAATACACTAACAGATAACAAAACAGCAAACAGCTGAGATAAACAATTGTTTTGTCTTCATGAGGAAAAAAAGGGGAATAAGAAGGCTTGAGATACATGGGCATCTGAAAGGCATAGGTTCACTTGAATAAAAGTAGAAACAATTGAAATACCCAAATTTAAAATGTGTTAAAAGGTTTCATTTTCCTGGAAAAACCTTATGGACATGGATATGAAAGCAGTGACTTACTACTAACACAAATTCATTCACAGCATGTTTCAGCGTGCATGAAAGGAAAAGAAAAACAGACAAGCTCGAACAAAGCATCGCAAACAATTTCACCAAACACAGAAGAAATCTGATATAGGAAGAGTCGCTTGTTGAAGTTGCAGGCATTGCTGAATCAGTCATGATTAAGAGTTTGGTCAAACCTCTGAGCATTCAAAATGCCAATCTTGTTAGGATTATTAAAAGACTCCCATTACCTACTCTTCTGTTTCCTCCACAGTCAAGATTTAAAAAAAAAAAAGTATTCAGAAACAGTTTGGGTATATGACTATGTCTTTGTGAATGTGCGGGTATGTTTGCAAGAAATGTTTTTGAACCCTTTGGAATGTCCTGGATTCCTGCATTAATTACTTATATTAATAATATATGGTGTGATCTTCATCTGTTATAATAACAGACAAACACATTCTACCTGAAATAATACGCAAACAACTGATCCTTTCATGTCTTTATTGAACACAGTGATTAATCATTTACTGTCCAGGCAGGAAAAAGTAGATGAATCATTGTTTTTAATTACTGGAAGAACCTCCTCCGAATGTTTTTGTAGCTGCTGATTGGACTTGCACAACTTTAAGGAGGAATTTTAGACCTTTCCTCCCTTTAAAGCTATTTCAGGGAGGAATGATCTGTTTTAGTCATTAAAATAGTCTGCATTTTGTTTCAGTTATTTAATATTGCTTGCATTTCTTGCATAAACAGGCCTCTTCAGGTCATGCCCCAGCATCTCAGATGGGTTATGGTCTGGAGTCTTACTTCGCCATGGAATGAATGAATTTTGAATTCAGTTTCCCTCAGCTATTGCAGGCTGTCTGTAAAATATACTCTGTATGGCTATAAGGGATTGTTGAACATTCCTTTCCACAGTTGGTCCCAAGTTTGCTGCTACAACAGCCTCTACTCTTCTGGGAAGGCTTTCCTCTAGAGTTTGAAACATGGCTGTGGGAATTTGTGCATTAGTTAGGTTGGACATTGATGTTGGACAGGAAGGTCTGGCATGCAGTCAGCGTTCCAATTCATCCTAAAGGCATTCAGCAGGGTTGAGGTCATCAGTTCTTCCACACCAACCTTAGCATGTCTTTATGGCTCTCAGAACTTTATGGCCATTTTGGAACAAATTTGGGCTATCCCTGTTAGTTCCAGTGAAAGAAAGTCACAATGCTACAGCATACAAAGACATTCTAGACAATTGTGTGCTTAGCAATAGTTTAGGTGAAGACTGAGACTCAAACCCACAACCTTCAGGTTCACCTCCAGGTTGCAAGGCCAACTCGCTAACCATTAGGCCACGACTGCCCCCACTGGGACCACTGGGACCACTGGGACCATTGAGAACAACATAAAACATGGCAGTGATGAACAACTGAGTACGCTCCACTGGAAAATGGGTATATGAAGGCATTTGAGGTTCATGTTCATCTCGGGCTGTGTTGGATGATGTACTCAAAGTCTTTTACAAAGTTATTAAATGAAGAACAGTTTAATGTAATGTTGCTCTTTTAAAAGTGGAGCATGTTATACAGTTGAGTTAAAGTTTTAAAATACTTGTACTATATAGCTAATAGCTTGGATTGGATTCTCCCTCAAATGGGAGAGGAAATGTCTGGCATCCCTGATATGACGGCAAGGGTCCCTGGGAGCTGTTAGAGGCAGCTGGTGACAGACTTCTATGGGTGGTATAAGGTGACAGTGGCAGTGCACTTGGAGTTATCGCTGAAAGGAGAGGGGCTACGGGCAATGCTGGATGTTTGTCCCAAGGACTCCCGACACTGAAGATGGCCCTAAGACAGTGCTATGGAGAGAGCCTGCTCCTAACTCCGCCCCTGCTGTTTGCCTACCCTTGCTGTTTAGTGTGCGTTATGTCCATGTTCTGTGGAGCTGTTTGTATAGTTCAAGCTAATTAAAGAGCACCATGTTATCATGTGCTAAGCCTTTCAGCCAGTTTTCTCTTCAGCCTGATGCTACAATATTTACTAATTTCAAGTTTAAAATGGTCTTATTCTATCGGCAGATAATTTTGCTTCTTTCGAGAAATAAGCAATAAGCAAAATTATCTGCTGATAGAATAAGACAATTTCACTTTATAATTTTATATTTGTTTAAAAAATATCTAATAAAGAGACATATTAGTTGAAAATACCTATTTTCAAGATATATTTACTGCCAAGATATAATTTTTGTAGTATAATTGTAGCGTCACCACCGGCACCTGCCCGCCAGAGGGAGCCCTCGCCCGAGTTTTGACGCCACCCATGAGGAACACTTCCGGGGTTTTACGGATATTTAAGCAGCGCGTTCACCACACTAGGACACTACCAAGCGTTTACTCTCTGCCTTTTGTGTATGTTTACTGCCTTTGCCTTGTGTTTTGGATTTGCTTACCTCGCTGCTTTGACTTCCTGGTTTACCGGACTTTGCTCTCGTTTGCTCGACTACGTTTTCTGCCTGCCCATTTGGAGTGTTTGCTAATAAACTGCTAATGGATCCTACACAACCCGCCTCCGGCGATTCATTACAATAATAAAGGCACTTACTCATTTGCATTCCTTTCTCATAATACAGCAAATGCCAATTAATAAGTCAGGTCTTCATTCATTCAGCATCAGTAGGAATGGACTTGTTAGTAGCCAGGAACTCTGAGTCAACTGATAAAACATACATAACTCAATGACTCCTCAAGTCTTTTTCAACTGAGTTATTGAGTTTAATTTATTTACTTGAACTTGGAATTAAGATCTGATATTCCAGTAGGAACCATTACATGATACCCAGACACCCAACACAAATACTTTTTAAAAGCAGCTTTGCCCCACTCTCTTCCCTCAGATCAGGCCAGAAGACCTCCAGGTACACCTTTTGACTTGCACCCACAGATGTGCAGACTCTAAATTAGGTCCCTATTTTGGAGAATCAGCAGCCTGAGTGAATGTATGAGTGCACGAGTTATTATGCAGGTTCAAGAAGTGCTTCAGATAAAACAAAATCATTCAGATATGTTTTGCGTCACAGGCAAGGCATTTCTAATTTCTGAATATTTTTAATGCAACACACAAAAGAGCTATTATATCAAAACATATTTCCACAGACATGAAAAAAGATGACAATCTTCAGTTTGGTTTCATGCATTGCTCATTATAAGGAGTATGCTATTACTAGTTTTTGCAGTAACTATTCTTTACTGTATTTGCGTAATCTGGTGTCATGCAATTCAGGTGAGATAGATATCACAATTGATTCAAACTGACCATTTCTTGAAATTCTCTCATCACACTATGCAATTCTGCATCCCTGTGCTATATATCCTATCTATTCTACTACTGAGACTGCAGCAGTGGAAATTGTGCAGAAAGTGTAATATAGTATATCTAAATATTTGTTTGGTTATGAGTAAAATGTACTATAGCAATACACTACCTATCATTGAGATAGGAATGATGATATCTGCAAAGATTAACACAAGCAGTAATGTTGAAATCTTGGCTTCTCCTGAAGAATGCTCTTTCTCCTAAAAACAATATCAAATATATTAAAAATAGAAATGAACTATTATTACATTTGGAAAATATGGTTGAGTCATGCTGGTAAATAGATTTTTTTTTGTCTCAGTACCCCAAAAAATCATACTTAAAAGGAAATAATGACTTTGAAGTAAAAGAGAAGAATGTCAGTTTTAATGTAAGGTTGTTTTATATCTGTATTACATGAAGTATATATACAGTATATATACAGCAAAAGCTCCACCTCAGTTTGAGTGATGTGTCTTGTGTCATTTATCTGCTACATGTTGAAGCACCAATCGATAACAACAAGCAGTCATACACACCAGTGTTTCCTGGATTAGCTTTGAACCATGAGTTTTTTTCTTCATACTTTCTTCTGTCCATCATGCTGGTCCAGGTTAACCCTTAACTCATCTGTCCATAAAACCATTTTTTAGTAAGCTTAAGCTTTTTTTTTAATTATTTTTTTTTTTTTTAGGAAGAATAAAAATTTCATTCTTTCAATTTCGTTGGTAGTGATGATTCTTTGGTACTTGTGTTGAGAGCCAACAGCAACAGACCCCAGGTGCAAATGGCACATCTAAATCTATCTCTAGATCTTTTGTTAACTCCAATTTGCATGAACTAAATATGAAAAACAGCCAGACAACAGAAACAATTACTGTCGCACGTGTCCTTGACAATGCATTCCCAATGTTCCACGTTCCCTGCATATTAACACTTGTAACTTGTACAACAACAAACACTTCTACAACAAATTAGCAGTTCACATATGGCCTTATATAGAGAAAATCTGGCTCCATAAGGGGATGCAAGCCATGGTTTTCCCCTATTGCTCGTGATTCCAAACTAGCCAAACCAGATACACTACATAGCCAAAAGTGGGTGGAGTCACATCACCAGGCACATCATCAATAAACACCAGTGACCCAGTTCCACTGGCAGCCATACATGTCCATGCCATAACACTTCCTCCACAGGTTTGACAGACGATGTGGTTTGCTTTGGATCATGAGCCCTTCTTTCCCTTCTCCATACTCTTTTCTTCCCATCATTCTGATACAAGTTTTTTTTTTTAGAGTTTTTTTTAAGCAAAGTCTAATCTGGCCTTTCTTTTCTTGAGTGTTACCAGTGGTATGCATCCTGAGGTAAACCCAAACGGTATCTACATTCATCAAGGTGTCTCTTGATTGTAGACTTTGACAATGATACACCTACCTCCTCCAGAGTGTTCTTGACTCGGCTGGATGTTGGGAAGGAGTTTTTCTTCACCAGGGAAGAATTCTGCGATCATCCGCTTTGGTTGTCTTCCGTGGTCTTCCAGGCCTTTTGGTATAGCTGCGCTCACCAGTGCATTCCTTCTTTTTAAGAATGTACCAAGTTGTTCATTTGGCCACTCCTAAAGTTTCCACTATCTCTCTGATAGGTCTGTTTTGTTTTTTTCAGCCTAATGATGGCCTTCTTCACTTGCATCAACACCTCTTTGGACCGCATAGTGAGAGTTTCCATGAACAGCTACCAAATGCAAATTCAACACCTGGAATCAACTCCAGACCTGTTATCTCCTTAATTTATCATCAAATAACGAGGAAACAGGCCACAACTAGCCACAACTAGCCATGAAACTGCTTATCAGTCAATTTTCCAATTACTTTTAATTACCTGTGAATATGAACCATTCACTTTGAGCCAACATATATGTATGTGCCATACACTTTCTAATGATCATTTCATTTCAATCCTGTCTTCCCAGGGTGCAGAGCCAAAATAATTGTATCACTGTCCAAATATTCGTAGATTTGTAGAAAAGGAATCTGCCTTACCGAGGTTTTCTCAAACTGTTACAGTAATAACAGCCTTTCCTCTGCTTTGGAGGCCATTCCCCTGCAGATCTGCTGCCTGAATCTCCAAGGTGTATTCAGGGTATTTCTGAAAGAAATAGTGTTCACAACTGAAATCTCTTCTCCACAACTCAAGTGAGAAACCTTGTTTCTGCTCTCACCTTTCTGTCAAGTCCTTCAGCATTCACTTGAATCTCTCCACTGACGGGGTTGATCTCAAACATATTTGGTTGTGGCAGTGCAGGATCCTGACTGATGATGGAGTATCTGATATTTGCGTTTTCAGTCTTAGGATCATCTGCATCAGTCGCTGAGATGGTCATGAACTCAAATCCTTTAGCAAGAGGGTAATGAAGATTGTGAAAGATTCCACAGACTGGAATAAATAATAAAGCTATTAGCTTTATCCAAGCTCTCAACACATTATTGATCTAGCTACCTATTTTTGATTCTTCTGGTACACTGCCACGAAATGGATCTTGGGTGAAGACAGGCTTATTATCATTCTGGTCAATCACGCAGATGGTGATTTCAGTAGGTTGCTCATTTATGCCTTCATGAATTGCATGGACTTGAAGCTAGATAGAACAAAAATAAAAATTGTAAATGTCTAGACAATGTCTTATATGTCTTAATTTTTTTTTTCTAGACAATATCCAGAATCTCCCTTTTTGCCAAGTTAACTTGATGTTTTCTTATAAACAATTTAAGAAAATAAAGCACTGTGCAAAAGTCTTAGACACTCTGTTTTTTTTAAGTAGAAATTTTGTCTTAGATGCCTTTTGCATTATTGCATCAGTAAAAAAAGAGTGTTTGTTTTTTAAATTGAATAGAAAATGCTTGTATTTCAGTAAAGAAAGTAACATATTATGTAACAGACCAAAAAAACACAATGAAGGCTGTCAGGGATTACTTGCAAAAACAGAAACAAGTGTGATAATCAAAATCTCCAGAAAAACTGTGGCAGATTCTCCCAGATGCTTAGCACAATTTACCAGCCAATTTTCTTATAAAGGTAAATGAAGTGTACCTGAGACTACTGATACATTTTTAAAGGCAAAGGATTGTCACATGAAATATTGACTTTAGTGCTGTTTACTGTTCTTTATAGTAGATTTTTTTAAATGTAGAAAATGATTGTAATAAATAAATTTCATTAGTGTTGAAGACATCATTGATTTACAGCATTTCTTTATGTGCCTAAGACCTTAGCACAACATTGTACCTCAAGACAGATACAGACAAAACTTTCTAATGTTTGTGTGGCTGCAACAACAAAGACAAATTTGAAAACCTCCTCTTACCACATACTCATGTTTTGTCTCTCTGTCTAAAGGCTTTGTTACAGACAGCCAACCACTGTCTTTATCCATTGTGAAAAGTCCCACTGGAGGCTGGTCTGCTCCTTCACCACTGATGCTGTACACAATCTTAGTTTGTGTAGCATGCCTGGACTTAATCTGAAAATAGGGGTAACAATTTAACCTAAAATAAAAGATACATAGGGAAGATTATTGGCTTTAGTCTAAGGTCAGCAACACACCTGTGTTAATTGTTTAGGGAAAGGTCCTCTGTAATTCTCTGGGAAGCAGCTTGAAGAAATCTCCCATGTCCGAAGGGCTAGAGTCTGTAGGACAAACAAAATTAAACAGCGTTCACATATGGGTCAGTAAAATTTGCAGTAGTTTTCCACAAGGGACCAGACAAATGCCCCCTATCCACAATATTACTTATTTAACAGGAATTCAGATGCAGAGTAAAAAGAACATCGTCGGACATGTTTGATGTCTGAAGTTTGCGTATTTATTTTTGGACTGGAACTATAACGCATAAGGGAAACCTATAGCTACCGATTGAACAGTATGCAAATTGCATGTATAAATCAAATCACATCTATATAAAAACTGTTAACAGCCTTACCAAGGTTACATCCTTGCCGTCAGTTACCAAAATAACAGCGGTTCCTTTGCTTGACAAGCCATTACCCTGCATATCTGCTGCTTGAATCTCCAAGACATATTTAGAATATTTCTGAAAAAAAAGATGACGTTTAAAATTCTAAGTGCTGTAATTAACTGACATACATATCAACTTCAGATACTGAGAAATCTGATTTGTGCTCTTACCTCTGAGTCCAGTCCTTCAGCATTCACTCGAATCACACCGGTGACAGGGTTGATCGCAAACATGTTTGGGCTTGGCTCTGATGGAGACTGACTGATGATGGAATACCTGATATCAGCGTTGTAAGTGTTAGGATCGTCTGCATCTATGGCACTGATGGTTATAAACTCAAACCCTACAGTAAGAGCGTAATGAAGATTGTGAAACCTGGCACAGACTGGAATAGATAATAAAGATATTAGCTTAGCTCAACACAGTACTGATCTTGCTACCTATTTTAGATGCATCTGATACACTGCCAATAAACGGATCTTGGGTGAAGACAGGTTTATTATCATTCTGGTCTATTACGTCGATGGTGAACTCCACAAAGTCATTATACATATTGTCCCCAACTACGTGGGCCTGAAGCTGTAGAAAAAGGCAAACATGTTAAGAGACTAAAGTGGTAATGGGGGGAAGTGGTAGCTCAGTGGTTAAGATGTTGGACTTCAGATCGGCAGGTTGAGAGTTCAAATCCCAGCACCACCAAGCTGCCACTGCTGGGCCTTTGAGCAAGGCCCTTAACCCTCAGCAGCTCAGTTGTATAAAATGAGATAATTGTAAGTCGCTCTGGATAAGGGTGTCTGCTAAATTCCATAAATGAGACTAAGGCCTTGACGAGCATTCTTTTATAAGAGCAGTTTTTCTAGGGATTTGAATTGGAATGTCACGTTTTGAAGGACTTGACTCTAATATATGCTTACAGGCTGCTAAAGAAAGCACCTAAAGACAGATCCAGATGAATGTTTTTATGTGTAAGAATCTCTTACCACATACTTGTCCTTTGTCTCTCTGTCTAGAGGCCGTGCTACATAGAGCATTCCAGTGTTTTTGTCCATAAGAAAAAGTCCCACTGGAGGCAGGTCTGCTCCCATACCACTGATGCTGTATTTCACTCTAGGTATTTTGGCATGACTGAACTTGATCTAGACACAAGATGAAACAACTTAAGATAGATATACAGTACAAAGTATATTTGGGCAAACTTTTTTTTTTTTTTTTAACTTTGCTTTATACGTAGCATTTTTAGAATTATCAATAGCAAAACATTAAATAGCATGTGGAAATAACATTTGGAGTGACCAAAAAGTGTTTAACAATCTGTCTTATATTTTAAGTTATTCAAAAAGAGCCATCTGTTGCTGTTGATATAGTCGACTTGGCATTCTTTCAGTTTTTCATAAAATAGGCACTTAAAACAAAATAGTCCTCTCCCAGCTGAGGTTCCTGGATGTTTCTCCTTTTACTTTCCAGTCCAAATCATCCAAAAAACACCTTTACTTACTGTTGAGGACAGGTTACTTTATGCAACTTCATATCTGGTTTAGGGAGATCTATACCATTTATATAAATAAAGGGAAAATAAAGCAGATACACATGGTGTTAGCTGCAAATGGAAGTAGCATTTAATCCCACTGGTCACAATTTTGAGCAAAAGTTTGTTTTGATGGTGTAGCACGTATACGAATGGTGCATGTAGCAAGTATAACAGAACAGGCAATAATCTCCCACAGAGTGGCGTAATTGTAATTGGGGTCAGGTTAAAATGAATACATTATCAAAGCGTTCTGCAAAATATCCAATCATATCAGTTCCTCTCATTCTCTTTAAAACCCAGAGTGTGTACCATGAGCTCAGAGCAGTGATATTTTGTAATGATATACAATATAGTATTTCTAAAGGTATAAATAATCAGTTAACTGACTTAACACAACAAATATGTTTTATGTGTGTTCAAGCAACAAAATATGGTACTTTAAGTTTATGTCATCTAATTCGTAATTTGTGTTTGACATTTAATTGGTTTTGTTTAGAACCCAGAGAAACAAACAAAAAAAAGAATCCAAGCATATCAGATGTGTTCGAACTTTTGACAGGCATTTAATAGGGACGATTTTCAGCTTAAGTAAGCATATACCTGCAGTATCTGCTTAGGGAAAGGCCCTCGTTCATTTTCAGAGATTAGGATTGGAGGAATCACCCACTCCACCTTCTGCTAGATTTAATGAAAACAAATAATAATGATTCAGTAAAGATCTTATGATATGTTTCACTTCATATTCCTCCACTGTCACTTTTGTAGACTACTCACAAATAAAACTCTGAAGAGACATTAACAACTGATAAAAAAAATAGGCCTATAGGCCCGAGAATGTTGTGTCTCACAATTTCCAGAAACAGTGTTGCGTGAGATCATAGACATCTCACAGCAGTAATAATTAGCCAGCTACCTGTAAATTATTTTCTCCACACATTGTTCCATCAATCAAGTTCATATTAATTATATTGATTAGTAGAGGATATTTTTTTAATTTCAATTTTTTAAGCAAGCTATAATGTTTCTGTTGTTGAAGCAGATTGATTTGGATTTCCTTCACTGACACTGACAGCATCAACGAGACCTTTTGATAGTTTCTAACTTCTTAAATTAATAATACAGTAATGTCATATCTGGCCAAGAAACTACTTAACAGAGACCAAAAATCACAAATATGTAAATGTTGATATATTCACTGCCATGCACTGTACATGCATTATTTGGGAAACAAACATAATTATATGAAGACTTTTGATTTACATGAAAACTCTCCAAACCACAACTATTAACTGTCTTACCAAGTCCTTGTCATTGCTGTCTGTTACAGTAATAATAGCTTTTCCGGTGACTGAGAGACCATGTCCCTGCATATCTGCTGCTTGAATCTCCAGAGTGTATTCAGGATATGTCTGAAAGAGGTGATCATATTTCCTTTATTCATTCTACATCAACTCCAATAATTGTAAAACCTGATGACCTGATTTGTGCACTCACCTCTCTGTCCAGGCCAGCAGCATTCACTCGAATCGCTCCACTGACAGGGTTGATCGCAAACATTTCTAGACTTGGCTCTGGTGGAAGCTGACTGATGATGGAGTACCTGATATCAGCGTTGTAAGTGTTCGGATCATCCGCATCGATGGCACTGATTGTCAAGAACTCAAATCCTTCAATCAGAAAGTAATAAGACATGAAAATATGAGTACAGTTTGAATAACAGCAGTGGTAGACTATATGGACAGAAGTATGTGGACACCTGAAAAAAGACACCCTATTCCAAAAGCATGGCATTATTGTGGATGGATATTATGGATAGGGTTGTTAAGGCTTTAAAATAACTACCTATTTTTGAAGCTTCTGGTACACTGCCAATGAATGGATCTTGAGTGAAGACAGGACGGTTATCAT
>CM074998.1:11839956-11861767 GCA_037576825.1 Pangasius krempfi
ATGCTCCACTCTCACAATCGCAGTGTGTTTCTTTCCTCTGGAGTCCCAAGCATGGACAGAGAACATCTTATGGCCATTTTGAAGAGTGACCTGTCTTTTTAGCTTCACTGTGCCATCTGAGTCTACATGAAACCGCTTATCAGCGGAATCAAAGACGGTCCGTGTTCTTTCACTGCAGTCATTGAAAACAACTGAAAACAAGATAGAAAACATTGATCATAATTCAATGAAACCAAGGTAGAGAATACAGTGACTGTGGAAATGGCAATATGTCCTACTGGAGAGAGGGCTGTAAATGAGGACATGGTAAACAAGTAAAAGGTATATAGAGCTATTTTTCTTCTCCAGCAGTTAGGTCAATAATGAGTTATTATTATGGTTTTTATTTTAGATCTATAATTTTAGATTATATTTTAAGTGCCAAATTGCTTCTGATGTACTAGTATTCTGGTATATTTATGGAGAGATTCAGCAAGCCTATTTATCAACTACAAAAAGGCGAAGCCACACATTTTTCTAGCTCTACACTGAGATATGAAATGCGATTGTTGTGATAATGTTGTCTTACTCGTGCCGATCCTTGTGCACCTCTGCAGGTGTTCTCTGGGAACTCTGAATAGGAAAAGATCAGAACCAAATCCAGGGGAACATGGCTGAGACTCACCAATTCCACACCACAGAACCTGGCCAAGGAAAAAAAAAAAGATTGTCACTACCTGTCTGTAATTCCTGAAGTTGCAGACTACAACCCCAATGATCCCCAACCTACAACCCCTTCACATGTCCTCCAATTAAGATCCTTAATTCTCCAATTAAGCTCCTGGGTGTGTTAGAACAGAGCAAACACTAAAATGTATACCTATACACTTTAATCCTTAACTAACTCTAATGCCTGCAAAAAAAAAAAAAAAATCATAATCAAACTGTATGAAAATTTTGTAATGTAAACTTGAGATTGTGGCAGGGTTAGTATTCATACATTACCTTAAGTCTTTATTCCTATAAAATAGAATGAAGCCACATCTTCCCATAAAAGTATTTGATTGCTTTTGTAATTAGATTACATAATCCATATTAAATAAAATAGTTACCATTTAGCACTACTGACAATAGGGCTATATAACTGATACACAGGAGAAATTATTTACCTTGATTAAAACAATCACCGTTACCAACTTCACAATGCTTACAGACTCCATTCGATAACAAAAAGCCCCACAAATCTTTAAGAAAAAAAAATTAATCGTGTTAATCCAGGCTACAGTGCTGTTTCCAGTGCATGAATTTGGTCACATCTGTGAGGTCAAGCAGTTGTTTAAGAATTTAAGATGATTATGAGCCTAAATTTGGGGGCGTGACAATGGTCGTGAGGTTGTTAGGACTTGTCATTTCTCATTTCCAGTAAAGAGCACTGACACTTCAGATAAGGAGGTCTGGGAATAGAGAGGAAGCTGCAAGTTTGAGTATATCATGCAACATGATTAGACTTGGCCTTCTTAACATGTCAAGGCAATTATTTGCACTTTTTCTCTGAACCTTCCAACATTCCTTCAAACTAAAATATTTTCAGTTTCCTTACTTATTTTAAATACTTGAGGAGTCTTCTAGCTGGTAGATAACTGTTAGTGTACACAGGGCCATGTGTACTAAGCTGTTTGTGTCTAATTTCAGATGGAATTAGGATGTATTCTGCTTGAAAACTGTCCTTACAAGCCTGTTATATAAATAATGAGGCTTATGTACCGTCTGTGTCACATTTTACATTTCATTTTATTATTTATTATTTTCACTGAACACAATATACGCTATATGTATGTAGTGTAAAAGTATGTGGACATCTGACCATTACACCAATATGTGGTCCTTCCCCAAACTGTTGTCACAAAGTTTGGCTCCCCTGTGGCACAACAGAAAAGAGTTCACCTTATTGTCCACAGATTGTGAGTTTAAATCCCGACAATCCAATGCCATTAGTCCAAGAGAGCAAAATTGTCTGTGTTCTCTGAGTGGGAGGGATGGCATTATTCTTTCCTGCCAGTCACAGCAACACTAGCCAATCGTGCAAATCTGTGAATTCAGGTATGCAAGAGGAGGGAAGATAGCTCTTTCTGCCAAGTGTGTTAGGCTGCTCTGTGACACTGCATGAGCAGCAGTTTGAAAAGACGTGACTGACTAGCTTCACATGTCTTGGAGGAAGCATGTGTTAGCCTTTAATCTCCCCAGTTGGTAGCTGTCCCATGATAGGAGAGATCTAGGTTACGCACGTAACCATGGTTCCCCGAGGGAATGAGACGCTGTGTCGAAACGCTATGGGAACACCCTCAGCGTGACCACGCTCTGAATCACATGTGTAATCAGTTCAATGGATGGGCGAGACGTCACGGGCAGGGTGACGTAGCGACCAGGAAGCTTAAGAGTATGTGCGGTGGATACAGCGGCAGCTTCTGAGAAATGAAGCAAGGAACTCGAGCTGCGTCAAAACGCTATGGGAACGAGTATGCCCACGCCGCCAGACTTACAAATCCCTGCCCAGTGTGGAAGAGCACAGCTAGGGCGAGAGAACAGAAGAGCCCGGAGTGGCTCGCATATCAAGGCCATAGAACCTGATGCACATACAGTTAAGCCTCTGCTGGTCGGGCTCCCGAAAGGGAGGAGGACCAAAGACCTGGAGTACGACAGGCCATGGCGTAGAGGAGGGAACTTTAGGAACGCTTGAGGGCAGAGAAATGCTTTGGCCAGACAAGGCGCAAAGTTTAAATAAGAGGGGGACCACTGAAAGGGCCCGAAGATCCCCAACTCTCTTTAGAGAGAGCCTCTAGCACCACAGCCAGGTCCCACGGAGGGACACAAGATCGTACCGGAGGCCTCAGCCTCAGCGCACTGTGGAGGAAACGTGTAACTAGGGGGTGTCTGCCAACAGACCAAGACTGTGGAGAATTGGGCCTGCAGGAACTCCAGCACTGTACCAACTGCGCAGTTAACTGGGTCGAGCTGGTGGTCTCGCTGAGGGATCTTTGGAATAGAGAATGGTCACAACAACCTCGGTTGAGAGACCGGAACCTACAAGTTGTGCCCCCTCAGAGGCCACACCCACAGAGGCCTTCCACCACTCCGGGCGGGGAAGGGGGGACCTGCCTGTGAGAGGAGATTCCTCCTGACAGGAATCTCCCACGGAGAGCCGTCGAGAAGGGAAATCAGGTCCGATAACCATACTTGGCCCGGCCAGAATGGGGCTACTAGCAACAGATGGACCCCGTCCCGGCGCACTCTCCAGAACTCCCGGGAGCAGAGCGATAGGGGGAAAGGCGTACAGACGAAGCCTCTGCCACGTCTGTACCATGGCATCCAGTCCGAGAGGAGCTGGATGAGTCAGAGAGAACCAGAGGGGACAGTGCGATGTCTCCTGAGTCGCAAACAGACCCACCTGAGCCTGGCCAAACACTCCATATCTGCTTCACTACCTCGGGGTGAAGCCTCCATTCCCAGGGCCCGTGCCTCGACAGGATGTCTGCTCCCATATTGAGATGTCCAGGGATGCAAACTGCTCTCAGTGAGAGGAGTTTCCCCTGGGACCACACAAGGATCTGATGTGCCAGCCTGAAAAGGGGGCGTGAACGCAGACCTCCCTGGTGGTTGATGTAAGAGACCACCGCTGTGCTGTCTGTGCGCACCAACACATGGCGAAGTCCAGGAGAAAGTACTTCAATGCTAAAAACACGGCCATCGTCTCCAGGCTGTTTATGTGCCACGTGAGATGGCGGCCGCTCCACAGACCGCGGGCTGAGCGGCCACTCATGACTGCTTCCCAACCGGTAAGAGATCATCCGTTGCTAGCGTTACATGGCAACAAGGAGCTCCCAGCACCGGGCCATGAGACACGAACCAAGGTTTCCGCCACATGTCTAAGGCACGTAGGCATCGCCGCATGACCTTGATCATGCGAAGCAGGTTTCCCCTTGGGGAGAACCCCTTGGTCTTGAGCCACCACTGTAGGGGTCCCATGTACAGCAGGCCAAAAGGTATCACGTTGGACGCAGCTGCCATCAGACCCAGCCGTTCCTTGAACTGCTTTACAGTGAGTGACCAGCCTTCTCTCACTCTCGTGACTGCTGTGAGAATTGACTCGAGCCGAGCAGGAGACAGACGTGCCTGCATCGTGGTCGAATCCCACACCACGCCCAGATAAGTGGTTCTCTGTACTGGAGAAAGCACACTTTTCTTGGCGTTTATTCTTAACCCCAGCTCTTTCATATGGGCGAGAACGGAATCTCGATGCCGAACCGCCGTCGCTCCAATTGAGCTAATATCAACCAATCGTTGATATAATTCAGTATGCGGATGCCCTGGAGTCACAGAGGAGCCAGAGCAGCATCCACACACTTCGTGAAAGTGCGGGGTGAGAGTGCCAGGCCGAATGGAAGAACACGACATTGGTAAGCTTTGCCCCTGAAAGCAAACCTCAGGAACTTGGATGGAGATATGGAAGTTTTCGTCTTTTAGATCGATCGTGACAAACCAGTCCTCGGAGCTGAGCTGAGACACAACTTGTTTGATTGTGAGCATCCTGAACTTCAGTCGCGTGACTGAGCAGTTCAATTGAGCAGATCTAAAATGGGACGCAACCCTCCATCCTTCTCTGAAACGATGAAGTACCGGCTGTAGAACCCTGACTCTATGTTGTGAGGAAGGACCACCTCGATGGCCTCCTTCCTCAAGAG
The DNA here is from genome assembly GCA_037576825.1 of Pangasius krempfi. Taxonomy (NCBI): domain Eukaryota; kingdom Metazoa; phylum Chordata; class Actinopteri; order Siluriformes; family Pangasiidae; genus Pangasius; species Pangasius krempfi. Next base: position 11,844,675 of record CM074998.1, read on the forward strand.
AGTGTTTACTTCTTGTTCCATTACCAGAGCCTGCTCGGGGCCCACCAGAGTGGGAAGAACCCCACAAAAACGAGGCGATGGAGAACCGAATTGAATTCTGTAGCCTCTCTCTACAGTATGCAGGACCCATTGAGACATATTCAGCAGAAGTTTCCACGCTGCCAAATAGTCTACTGAGGGAATCAGTCTCTCGAGACTGACCGCCGGTGTAATGAGAGCAGCTAGCTCGGTGCCCTGAAGCGGCAGACCGGCAGGGCACGGCCAAACTAGCCGCTCTGGAAACCTCTGAAGAGGTAGTGAGCCTCCCAGTACCGCTACGTTCCTGGGTGGAAACTGAGAGAAGAGCTCGCCAGAGACCGCTGTGCCCTGAAGCACCATGGGTGGCAGGGTTGGCAGATCGATCTCCTGAGGGCACTGAGGAGAGACGGACACACGATGAGGTGTACACCTCTCTTGCCCAGAGTATGGAGGTCAGGGAAGAAAGGGAGGCTCCGGCGTGGAGGTGGCGGCATACTCTGCAGAAAGCGTTCATCGAGCTTGCTTTTCTGCGGTTCAGCCCGTTTCTCGGCAGGCCAGTCAATGTTTAGCTTGGCCACAGCACGAGTAACCACCTCCAACAGCTCCTCATACCAGGGAGATTGAGGGGGCAAATCCTCATCGGTGCCCTCAACATCAACCTCCTCGGAGGAAGACAGGCCGAGCGCCGAGCCCTCTCCCCAGGGGGAAGAAACCTCAGCGCGGGCTTCCGATCCCAGAGTGTTGGCAGTGGATCTGGGAGGTGAGGAAGAAGAAAGGGACTCGCCCGTCTCCATTCCCTCCACCAAATCCATTTGCGAACCCCACAAGTGTAACTGCGAGGAACACACGAGGAACGCTGGTGAAGGCTCCCTCCTCAAAGAGAGCCTTCCGGGAGTGAAGCGCACGCTGCAGCAAAACGCTCGCAATGCGGGCAGCCGGCTCCCTCGAGATCCGGCTCTGCGTGCTTCGCTGCCAAGCAGACAATGCAGCCTAAAACGCTGCCCGCTCTCACCCTCATGTTTTGTCTTTTTAATAGCTTTTGGCATAATGCTTTGAGGGACAAACAATACAAAATCAGACTGACACACACAGAGCGCTTTCTGAATGCACTGCACGTACTCTTAAGCTTCCTGGTCGCTACATCACCCTGCCCGTGACATTTCCCCATCCATTGGACTGATTACACATGTGATTCAGAGCGTGGTCACGCTGAGGGCGTTCCCATAGCGTTTCGACGCAGCTCGAGTTCCTGAAGGGGAACTGTTGCCATAAAGTTGGAAGCATACAATTGTCTTCTGCTGTAGGATTAAGTTTTCCCTTCACTGAATCTTAGGGGCTAAACCTGTGCACAAAGCAAGGTCCATAAAGTCATGATTTGCAGAGTTTGGTGTGGAAGAACTTGAGTGGCCTGCACAGAGTCCTGACCTCAACCCCACTGAACACCTTTGGGATGAATCGGAATGCCGACTGCGTGCCAGGCCTTCTCGCCCAACATCAGTGCTCAATCTCACTTATGCTTTTGTGGCACACCTGATTCAATTAATCAGTTAATCGTCTGATTAACAGCCTTTAGTGATTCGGACCTAAGACCCAGGACCAGGGCTGGAAGCCTGTGTCTTTGAGGGACAAACTAAAGAGCCATTACAGTGCTAAACAGACAGGCATCAGTTGTGCTGAAACTATTCCTTTGGCAGCGAGTCTTCTTTTAACATCAACTTAGACACCAAACAATATATTTTTATTTTGGGCACTTTTTAATGTGATTTTATTTACTCCATGTAAAAGGAAAAATTATTTTCATAATATCCAAAAAAAATTGTGCAATAGAGTACCCACAAGGGCTCTAGAATATATTTACTAGTAGAACACTAGATGGCACTAAATGTCTCTGAGACACACACACACACACACACACACACACACACACACCTGAATCTGTGCTTAGACTGAGATTGTGTTTAGGTCGCAGTTACCTGGCAACTGCTGATTAGATTTCCTCAGTGATAGTGGTTCCTGGATGTCTAATGATTTCTTCTGGTAGATGCTTTTGTTTGTGACTTGAAGTAAAACAAATTCCAATCCAAGCAGCAAATTCCAATCCAAGCAGTGGTGTTAAAGGATTCATAATATAAACACTGAAGAACTAGGAACAATTAACACAGGGTTTGGAGTAAGTACTGTCATGGGTGTAACAAACAAGCTATGGCAACAGTGAAGTCTGGACCTTGGTAGTTTCAGAGGGTTTGGGTTTTTTCTTTTCTTTTGCATGTATATACAAGGTTTAACTGGAACCATCAGGTGCTCTGGGGAAAGAAGGCGTCTTGTTTGCTCAATGAAAACCAGGGCTCGCAAAATTTCAAAATCCCTGGTAGCCCTTAGGGCAGGCACTCTTCAGATTTTGGTAGCCCGAAATGAATTTAAGTAGCCCAAATAAAAAAAAAAGACATTATTTTTAATGTAGAATATTGTAGAGGAGACAAAACATCAATCAAAACCATTTTCAAAACACAAATAACAATCGTATAAAATTACAATCATCAGTACAAATATTTGGTTCTGACTGAATTCCTATGAACCTGTAAAAACAATATAGAACATAATTCAGTCTGTGTCAGATTCTGAATCTGAAATATCTCTCACATACCTGACATGAACCAACTCCTGTTCTATTATACCAGTGTCTGTACTGCCATCTGCAAGAATTGATAAGAACCTGCTTTCTTGAATTTCCTTTTCAATCTGGTCTCTTGAAGTTTGTGCTATTGCTCCAATAAATTCTCTGCAAGTGTGGTCATTGAGGTAAGTGGAACCAAGGTCTAGGCCATTTGCTTTTTGAAGTCTGCAAAGACTGCTAAATTTTGCCAATGGTAATTCACCTTTTGCAACATAGTATGCTGTTCCGAAAAGTTTTTTTCAGGACTTCTTGTTGTGCTTGTTTTATTTTTAGTATGTTTTTTGCAATTGGCGTTTGTTCTGAGAAAGACTCTGCAGACTGAGCACCAATGCATTTCTTGTGATGCAGGGATTTCTCATGGGTTCTGATGGGGTCTTTCCTAAAATGACTGGTTCCAGTAACAAAAACACTGACGACACACCAGGCAGAACATTATGTCATTTATTTATCTTGTCATGTTCCAGCCACGGAAATTCCTTTGTCCATGAAACCAAAAAGCTGCGTTTTCTTTTCGCCTCATAGTCTGATTTTTCAGGACTTTTCCGCTTTGTGGTAGTCCGCTTTTCTCTGGCTGTCCCTGCTTCATCCTGACCTGCTCAGCAGAACTGAAATACCTGCGTAAATCCATGCGCCTCTTATTTTCACACACGCACACACATGACTATCAGCGATTTTCGCAATTCTCTCCACTGCGCATGCAATCTCTATCACATGTTTAAACTTGCTGCGGGACATTTCACTCGTCACGTGAGGATAGTAACGACTGACAGGACGAGCGTCACTGATGCACCGTTCGCGCGATCGCGAATTGAAAGTGAAAGTTGAAAGCGAGCGCGCATTCAAACGCGATTTTAATACCCCACATATTGATATGATAGTGGCTCCCGGATGCCCGAAAATTACATACAACATAGTTACCCGGCCAAATTTGTGAGAGAATGCAAAAGCATTGCAATACATTGCAATATATTGCGAGTCGGGCTAGCGATTTTGCGAGCCCTGAAAACAGTCCTTTTTTAAAGGCAATAATAAATAGGCGATAATATTCAAAATAAGATACATCTCAGGCCTATAATTTCCAATAACTAAATAAAATAGATGATTTATTCATGGAAACAGCTTGGCGCAATGGTTTTTTAACGTGAGTTCACTGTGACAATTTTGAAAAACATGCAAAAAAAAAAAAAAAAAAGAAGAAGAAAATGCTCTCTAAGAAATAGTGATTTCAATAAAGTTTCAACAAGCAGAAAAAATAAATTGTATATTTTGCAGTTGACCTCTAATGTTATGTATTTCTTTAATATGGAGTCAGATCACTGTGTCATTTATAAGAAATATGAAGGCAAAGTTCAAATATGAAAGCAAAGTATAGGGCTGTCCTTATAAGCCAAAATAGCATTAAACAGGCTAATCAAGAGTCAGAGCAGTTTATGGAAGAATGGAAGGATAACATAGAGATGAAAAATTAGCAGCTGATGTGCATATCTGGCATTGTGTAAGATTTACTACTATTTCTGCAATGTGGACCTCACTAAACTTTTGCTCCTGGTTATGGCCCTGAGTGCTAGCAGTCAGGAATACTAAGTACCAGTCACAAAGCAGACAAGATAATATTGCGGTAGAATAAATAACTCCTAACACTCGGTAGCACCACAAGGTGGTGATATCAGCTCATGTGAGTCACTTGCACACTACAGTGATCGGATGGAATATAGGTGATGATGAGTAACTCCATCATGTACTTCATGTACTTGAACTCGAGGACAGCAGATATGGGGAACCAGTGAGGTGAGATGAAGAGGCTATTGTATTCATTCACATACTGTATGTTATGCAGAGAGTACCAGGCCTAATCTAAACATTAATTCATGATTAAATTATGTTAAACTACAAATCAGTTTAAAGTGGGCATGAGAGCGTTAATAATTGTGTATATTTAATAAATAATCTTCTTTAATTTACAGACCAGATATGACAAACTAAAAGGCGTATTTTTTTCTTTTCTCATCAGTACAATCACATTGTTACAATTGTTACAATATTCTTGTAGACTGAAAAATGTACTGAAATATATAAATCAGGAACTAAATCATTGAAACCTTTATAATCTACTTTACACAGGTTTCTTTGTATTAACACGTTCAGATTTTCACACCTATTAATTATTAATATAGTATATATCACAAATTGTTAAAATTGTACTAAAAATACTATTGATATGTATGATAAGTGCATATTTTGCATAGTGTTATGGTTAAAATGTCACTTAAACTCAAAACTACTCAAGATATTAAGAATAATCTATGTCAGAGTTTTTTGTTTTTTAAAAATATTTAAGACCTATGATTTATTTAAGACCAGAGTTTATATTTAAGCTCTAAAATAGGGGGGACTCTATGACAGCTACGATGAGCTATGACAGCATAACTAAAAGGGAGAGCTAGAAAATAATACAGACATGAAGGCATCCTGGGACATAAAGCGGCCAGCCACTCCACCATCAACAAACCTGAATGAATGAGAGTTTTGGGGGGGGTAGAAGGGTGTACCAAAACACACTAGGCCCATGAACAAAAGCTAGTAACAAAAGCCTTGACTAAACAAGTAGGTTTTCAAACTAGACTTAAAGACTGAGACTGTGTCTGAGTCCCGAACACTAATTGGAAAGCTGTTCCATAAATGTGGGGGGGTTTGTGAGAGAAATCATGTAGTAACATTATTTTTTTAAAGCAATATTTCATATCTTAGCAACATTATATATCTTATCAATATTTCTGAGATGAAAGAAGGCTATCCTAATAATATCTGCATGAGCTTCAAATGAAAGACTGGAGTCAATAATCACACCAAGGTCTTTTACTGCTGTACATGGTGAAACAGAAAGGCCATCCAGAGTTATTATGTAATCAGAAAGCTTACTTCTAGCTGCATGTGTTCTGAGTACAAGTACTTCTGTCTTGTCAGAATTACGTGGGAGGAAGTTAATAAGCATCCGCTGTCTAACGTCCTTTACACATTCCTCAGCTTTATTAAGCTGCTGTCTCTCATCTGGCTTGTGTGTCATCAGCATAACAGTGGAAGCTAATACCATGTTTATGAATAATTTTACCCAGATTTAGCATATATAGTGAAAAGAGCAGTGGGCCTAGAACCGAGCCTTGTGGAACACCAAACTTTACTTTAGTTTGCACAGAGAACTCACCATTTACATCTACATACTGATAATGATCAGTCAAATAAGACTTGAGCCAGGAGAGGGCTGTTCCCTTAACTCTGTATTCGGTAGGATCTAATTTTACGTTAAATAGGTTAAATAGGTTAAATAGACATTACCCCATGTAACTTGCAAACAGTGGACAGTGGAATGAATTTTGTTTCATCGTGAGCATGGGCAACACATAATACACAACACTGAGAGAGGAGTACAAAAATACACAATAAATACCCAGGACAATAAATACAAAGGACAAACAATACTCAGGATGATAAATACAGAGGGCAATAAATACTCAGGACAGTGCATACTAACTAAACAGGACAACAGAACAGTACTGGGTGGAAGAAACCTGGGCAAAACAATTGACTGTAAAACTGTAGACTCTACACAATTTGGGTAAAAAAAAAAGATGGTGAAAAATGAACCAGCAAGTCCTTGAAAGCAAAACTTTTGAGAAATAAGTCAGTTTCCATCAGAATCCCAGGAAACAATTAATCTTTAACCATGGAACATTAGGCTACAACTTCTAATGAAATGCTGATATACATTTCTATATATACAGACTATAGCATAGTCTATATGATCCACTGTGCAGATATAAAATATATAATACAAAATATGTAAAATGCCTGAAGACCTTGTCCTTGAAAATTTAAACATGCAAGAGAATTAGTCAGAGTTGGGGAAAAATATATATATAAAGAAAGTATTTCTATCAATTTTAGAAAATAATGTGAAAGTATAAAAGTTTAGGGAAAGATCAGAAAATTGACAATGGGAAGCAGAGCATATTTAAAATGTTCAGTAAAATTCTAGTAACAGTCTGAGCTACCACATTGGAAAACAACACCACAGATTATAGTATTATCATACTATACAGGTTCTCAGCCCATCTCTCCTGGGGTACTCCCTGCTCTAACACACCCACTTCAGTGGAGGTAGGGATTATTATCTGGATCAGGTGTGTTGGGAGCAGGGAAAACACTAATACACTATATGGCCAAAGGTTTGTTGTCACCTCATAATGAACCCCAACCCACCCCTTGTTGAAAATCCCATTCCAGATTTAGTCCCTCCTTTGCTGTTATAATAACCTCCACTCTTTTGGGAAGGCTTTCCCATAGATTTTGGTGCGTGGCTGTGGGGATTTGTGCTCATTCAGCTACAAGAGCATTAGTGAGGTAAGGCACTGATGTCGGGTGAGGAGACTTGGGGTGCAGTTGGCATTCCAGTTCAACTCAAAGGTGTTCAGTGGGGTTGAGCTCAGGGCTCTGTGCAGGCCAGTAGAGTTCTTCCACACCAATCTTGGCATACCATATCTTCATGGAGCTCGCTTTGTGCACAGGAGCACTGTCATGATGGAACAGGTTTAGGCCCCTTAGTAATCCTTGCTGAAAACATCACAGAAATTCTAATGGTTTCCACTACAAATACCATTACAAACCATCAGCTAACCATTAAAACCATTAACATTACCATTATTGGTCCTTAATGGTATCCACTAGACATAACATGCCACCAGTAGAAGGCAACAAATTACCAGTAGAGACCCACAGGAACCATTACAGTTTCCAATGAAACCAATACAATTCCCATTATAACCATTAAAAATTCTATGAGGGTTTCTATTGTTTTTTGACCCCTAATAAACAGGCTGTGTAGTGTACACGTGGTGTAGGCTACTCTTGACACACAATGTAGTACAGTAGTAGTATGCGGCTTTGGACGAAGTTATAGTTGGCTACACCGCTACTACAGCCAGCTTTTTATCAATAACAGCATGGTCTCTGAGTTACACTTTAGTGGGAGTGTGCACAGGATGCGACATGGAAGAAGGTGTTCGTTTTAAAGGTACACACACACACACACACACACACACACACAGCCAGTGCCTGTACTATGAAGTTGCCAGTAGGCGTTCCTACTGCTGGTTGCCATAGTAACATTTCTCAGTGGGTGGAGCAACTAGCATTCCACTTTTGACAACAAACCAGTTTTCTTGCAGCTAAAATGAAACATTGCGGAGGGAGAACGTTTGTATATAAAATTCACCAGTGTATATCTGCACCATATCATACGAGATGAAAGACAAGCAGTGTGTGCTCTTTGCCATTCTAGCCATCTATGTGCTGCGAAAGAGCCAACTAGCTTAGCTTAGCTAATAGCCTTACTGTGCATTCAAGTGCTCCAGGGAGTTCGTGTTTATGAGTCGGCGAGTCGTAATGACGTCAGGTGCGTTCAAGTCACTGTAGTCGGAGCAAGATGGCGGTGTACCTTCTCTTAATTAACTACAAAAACACAGCAATTTTTTAAACTCTACTTCTAGAAAACGAAGGTGTTGTTTTGCTTCTTTATATTTTTAATCAATGTATGAAGCCGCTGTAAACTTTATCGTTATATATTATATCATAATTGTACAATGCTATTGTATTCTGTGCAGCCAATTAGCTTATTTTATTGTAAATAAAAAAAGCCTGACAGAGACACGTCACTGCTAAATACCCATTCAGTTTCAACTAATATACCTTCAGCTACAGACGCTGCCTCCACTGACTCCACCATGTTTTCTTACTGACACAACACTCCCAACTCGGAGCTCACAGAAAATCCCGAGTTTCCCACTCGTAATTACGACATTGTGGTGGTTTTATAATGTAAATACGATCTTTCCGACTTGACTTGAATGTAGCGCGTTTAAAGCGAGGGATCACGTGCTCTCCACTGTCTTCACTCCTATTGGTAGTCGCGGCAGTCAAGTCGCTCCAAATTTGCATAAAGATACGTACAGAGTCGCAGGTGAGCGCAAGCGTACACTTCCGTCATAGTGCAGGGGCGGAGCGGTCTCACCTACCACACCCCTACTCACTCACTCACTCACTCTCACTCATACACACGCACACACACTCACACGAACACACGCAGGACCGTCAGAGTTTGAAAGGAGGAAGAAAAAGACGAGTTCCGAATCAACTGTCTGGTTAAATGTGCATCTGCTGATCTCTTGGTGAACAACTTCTCACTTTCTGAATTTTAATCAAAGCCAGGTGCTGAGGTTGAAATCTCAGAAATGACGGACGCGATAATACCGAACGGATGCAAGAGCAACGGAGTGGCTGAGAATGACTACTTCCGAAAGGTGAGAGTCAGAGAGAGTTTCCATGAGCTTTCGACTGTTTGGGGTTTGATAAGTGACCTGTGTGCTGATCCACTCACCTAGTCGAGCTTTCTGCCCGGTTTGTTCATCATTTCTCACAGTCTCTGTGTCGCTCTCTGTCTCTGTCTCTCTCTCTGTCTCTCTCTCTCTATCTATCTAACTATCTATCTCACTCTGTCTCTGTGTCTCTGTCCCGCTCTCTGTTTCTCTCTATCTCTCTCTGTCTCTCTCTCTCTCTGTGTCTCTGTCCCTCTCTGTTTCTCTCTATCTCTCTCTGTCTCTCTCTCTCTCTCTGTGTCTCTCTCTCTCTCTGTCTCTCCCTCTCTCTCTATCTATCTATCTCACTCTGTCTCTGTGTCTCTGTTTGTCTGTCTCTCTCTGTGTCTCTGTCCCTCTCTGTTTCTCTGTGTCTGTGTCCCTCTCTGTCTCTATCTATCTCTCTGTTTCTCTCCATTTCTCTCTCTGTCTCTGTGTCTGTCTCTGTGTCTCTGTCCCTCTCTCTCTATTTCTCTCTATCTCTCTCTTTGTCTCTCTGTGTCTGTCTCTGTGTCTCTGTCCCTCTCTCTGTTTCTCTCTATCTCTCTCTTTGTCTCTCTGTGTCTCTCTCTGTTTTTAAAAGGTAAAAGGTAAGCTTTTGACTGGTTTCTGAAAGAGCACATGATAGTGTATGCTTTTGTAGCTGTGTATCGCTGAAATGTTATATGTTATGTTATGATATGATTGTAGCACACAACCAAAGGCAATGAGTTTAAAAAAAAAAAATTTTTTCCACTTAGTAATGTCAAGCTTATGTTTAGTTGTATTTTATTATTTTATTTTATTATTATGTAATCCAGCATGTAAACCACAGCAACCTGAGCTGAAGGACTGAAACTGAACTGCATGCCATGTTTTTGAGAAACACACAAATGCGGGGGGAAAAAAACCCTTGGCTTTTGGTTTTTATCTGATAAATTAAAAAAAAGTTAATAATAGGCCTCGATTGAATAACAAGCCAATTGTTATTGGAAAACGTGTGGCCTATGACTTCAGATCAAACGCATGAAGTGAAAATAAAGCTGTTTAGAAGAAAGGAGTGCTGGCACTACTTTTGAGCGTGAAAGAGAAATGGACAACATAACTCACTGGACATCCTGAGTTATGGCTTATGAATTCCTTTGAGGTATTTATGCCCGATACACATTCCTTTAAAGTCTTTCCATTACTGCGTTCTTCCCACGAATGATGGATTTTATCTTTGCATGAGATACAAGTCTTGGTTTAGAATTTTAACATTAAGAATCCATGGTCCTGCCTTAAACAAGTGCAGAGAAATAGCACTTATTGGTATTATATATATTATAATTAGTGTGTGTGTGTGTGTGTGTGTGTGTGTGTGTGTGTGTGTGTGTGTATACGTATTAAGTAAAGACTGTAATTATGTAAAAACATGACGTTTGTGTGTTAGTTTAGCTGGTCCGATCTGAGCGGTGGAACCTGTGTGGTCACATATTTGCTCATTCATCCGTGTGGCGTTTTCTTTTTTGTCTAACCGCATGTGTATCCAAGTGCTGAAAAGAGTCTTTTGTCTGTGGAAGCACAGCTTTGCTTGTGAACTGTATCTGCCCTTCTGCTTTGTCCTGTTCTTCCTGGAACCAGTAAAGTGTATCGTAGCCAGAAACTATTCGGACAATGAGATTGAAGGGTGTAACATCGCCGTCTCACATAAACTGACCGTTCTCATGAGCACTTGTCTGATCAGCAGCAGACTGTACAGGGGAACTGCCATTGCACTGGAACTAAAATATAATCAACTAATCTAGTTCTAGAGTGAATGTAGTTATCAGTCTGACTGAATCATTTTTGAATTTTATGTTGTTAATTGACCCATTTTGTAGTGTCACCAAGACTTTGACAGCTTTCCTGGCAGTATACATTTGGTTGCAAAAAGCTCCCATTGAGCACTCTAACGGTTCCTTTAGTTTGAAATTTTGGGAGAAACCCTAAGTTTCTATGTAGAATCTTGCACTACAGGGTTTTCCTTTCAGACATTATTCCATGTAGAACCTCTTCCAAAAGCTAGAATATCCAGCTGTGAACCCGTCCAGCTGTGAACCCATGACTAGGGGTGGTTTTGAGACAGAAGGTATTAAGGTGAATAATTTTGAGTTAGAAAAGGAAAAGTAGTGGCGCTGCAATGGACTGATGTCCCATTTAGGGTGTATTCTTGCCTCACAGCCAGTGTTTGAGCGAGTGAATCCATTGCAGCCATAACCAGGATAAAGCGGTTACCGAAGATGAATGAAGGAGTGGGAAAAAAACAACAACTAAAAAACCCTGTTTCACTTAAGCTGAAGATTTACAACCTTAGAGAACTGATCCTTGCAGTATTTATAGATAATTCGAAACATGATAACATGAAATAAGAAGTTTGTGGCCAGTAGATAATGATAAGTGGGGTATGGTTTTGGACTAGTAGATCAGAATAATGCAGCATGAGCATGAAGCTAACTTGCTGGAGATCATTTTGGGCCAGTTCATGAGCGGTTAGACGGGGTTAATGATTGTTTCTGATCAGATTGTCTTTGCCAGATTGTTTTAGGCCAATCGATGAAGAATGAATGGTGATTAGAGCAAATAGTTCTTTGTATAATAATTCAAGTCCAGCATGAACTCAAGCTAAAAGCCAGGTAGAGAAAATGGATTGGGCTTGTTTTTGTGATGATTATTAATAAGACAGTCTTGGTATCATGCGTGATGCAAGATAGTTCCGGGACAGTAGATAATGCAGATTATTTTGGGTTGGTAGAGAATAGGATGTTTTTTGTTGGTTTTGGGCAAGTAAGTCAGTAGCTAAGGAATGTTTATGATTTAGTAGATTGCTTTTAATCTGTGGATATTACAGAGTGGGTGGAAGGTGTTGGGTCACAAAGCAATGGAAGTGGATGGGTGGTTTTGTTCATGTAGATGAAGAAAGAGAGGGTGGGGATGGTTTCAGGAAAGTATGTAATGCGGGTTAGGGGATGCAGATTTGGTCTGGTAGCTATTGTGCTGTGACCGTATACTTTTGGGAGAGTAGATAATCTGTATCGAGTGAGAAAGTTTTAGGATAGTAGAAGATCAGTTGAGAAGTGGGGAGTAATTTGATAATGGTAAAAGTGGCAGATTGGGAAGATGGTTTTGAATCGTTGCTTCAGCTGTCTCTGTGGCCGGAGAGTAGGAATCGCAGATTCGGCATGTTCTACTTGTCTTTCCTATGTTGACGTCGCAACTAGCCAAAATCAGCATGCAGCCAAACCACACACACTAATGTAGCGCAGATGTTTCGGCTTCTCCCGAGGCTGGGAAGAGTTGTATAATTGTAAAATAACCCTGCTACGTCTCGGTGTTCCAGACAGAACAGTAAACAGTAAACGATTAGCATGAGAACTAGTGAGAGAGCGCAATAGTTGTGGGTCTGTTCTCTGGAAATTTGCATATTGAATTTCATATTGACTTCATATTATATTGAATGTAGCACAAACTGAAATCAGCTTGAAAATGGATGCATCATGCAATAATTATATATACAAGTCCAAGTAATGGTCTCTGTTTTTTAAGAAACTGTATAGGTGTGAAAGAAGAAAACGAGAGAGAGAGAGGGAGAAAGAGCGAGAGCTAACCTGTTGTTTAGCTCTCGTTACTGGTCTCTTGATACAGTTTCACTTGACTGATAATTGCTTGTGGCAGATTTTCCATAGTGATCCACAAACTCTGTGCTATTATAGACTCTGTGAAAAGCTGGTGAAATTATGGCATGCTTGCTAGAATATTCTGGGTTGGAATCTCGTGGGTCACATTCGGCCGCAGTGACCATCCCTCTCATTAGGAAAAATGAAAGTTTTCAAATGTATAGTGATTGCTTTTGCTGTTCAGGTTAAAACACATTTTTTTTCTTAAGCTAGCTAGCTTCACACTAGTATATGTAGTTTTGAGCGTCGCCTAATTCATCGATGAAATGGGGCTCAGCAGCTTTAATGTAGACTTTGGGATCATCATTATACCTTTTGCTTTCAAAAACATTTCCTTTTAGGATGCTTTCATATTTATTAGTCTGTTTCCCAGGTCAAAATCAGAGCAAAATTGTTGCTTTTGATTTATTTGCTATTTGGTTTGATTTGGTTTCACACTGCACTCACACTGCACATAAACAAACCAAACTTAAAAAAAAAAAAAAAAAGTTGGCGAGGGTGGTGTAGGGCTGAAAACGCACTCGTGAGTCTCCTTTAATCATTGGTCATAAATGCAGTGGCACAAAAAGTTAAACGTTCCTTTGGCAAGCGTGCAGAGATTGGAGCATGGAGCTGGCGCTAAATAAATGATTAGATAATTATATAACTATTAATCTTTTTGTGTATTGCATCTAGTCTTTATTTATTTATTTATTTTTTGTTCAGCTGTCCAGATATCTGGAGCACATTTGAGTTTCTGCAGCTCTACAGCTCTGTCCTTTGGCTCAGTTTCTCCTCATAGCTCACTTTAGCAGCATCTACAAAACAATGCTGCAACCGAAAATACCCGGCAAAATACAGCTCCCGCAGTGGGTTTGATTCAGAGTCCAATCTCTTTCTCACTGAAATCACACCATGCTAGAGTTCACTTGAAATTAGACACAGACCACCTCACTCAGATTCTCTTAGACTGCCCCTGAATGTGATGTGTTGTTGTGTTCTCACCCGTCTAAACAAAAGCGCACCACCGGGGGAAATGCACCAGGGTTTGATTCAGACGTGGTAAAAACTCATGTACATGTGAAAGCTCCCTTAGAAACCCTAAAAGTTCAGTCTCGCTTTGAGAGTCTGTTCGAGCTAGAAACATGTTTCTAATTCCTGTGTACGTAATTCCTCAGAACGTTTCTTCTGTTCACCAACTGTTGGCTTTTGTCTCTGCATTTGAAGGGTGTAAATGTGCCTCCTATCTCATGCTTCAGCTGGAAAGCAAACAAAGTGATAAGGATGTATATGTATGTGTGTGTGTATATGTATGTGTGTATATATGTATATGTATACATACATGCATGCATGAATGTGTGTGTGTGTGTGTGTGTGTGTGTGTGTGTGTGTGTGTGTGAGTGTGAGATTACACCTGTCATGTAGTAACTTGGCTGTTTTTGTAGCTCTTTTAGCAGGTGTGTACTCTGCAAATGTTCCCAACCCACTAAAGTAAATATTGTTAACTATTTCTCCATCCACAGCAGAAACTTTCAGCAGGTTTCATGACGAATGTATCAAAGCAAGATTTTTTTTATTTTTATTATTATTATTATTTTTTTTATAGTTGACTTCTTAACTTTTTTTCCTAGATGCATAGATATGAATATTACACCCAAGACCGAATGGTGTACCGTGCCGTTGTGTGAGAGAATCTTTGGGCGCTGGGTGTTGTGTAGAATGTTTGTGTGTGTGTGTGCGTATATAGGTGTTGAGAGGGCTCTGGAAAGAACCCATCCTGAGCAGCAGTGATTAATGCTCCTCTCCATTCAGCAAACTTTATTGAGGTGGGGCTGAAGAATGTGATGTCATTTAGCCAGGAATGTTCCAGTTTCTGTCACGTGTTCTCTCTCTGTAAGCTGGTCTTGGGTGCGACACACTTTAATGACACAGTGTATGAAGTATGTACACAGGATATGGATGCCATTTAGACAGTATAATATTAAAATGCCTAAGCCTTGAGTAAGAACTGGTAGTGATAAGAGTTGATGCTGTCTTATCTCAGTATGATTAACTCCAACATATTGCTTCTGTTTGAGTTCCTCTGTGTTATTGTTTATATAGCATTTAATGCATACAAATGACTTTTTATTTTTTTATTTATTTATTTTACTTATATTAGTGTATTAGCCAAAATCATATTTAGGCATCCACCAATCTGATCTTTGGACCAATATTGGTGTTAAACGCTGGATCATCATCCGATCAGCTTTAATATATATTTTCAATCACAAAGACCCTGCATGTGAACAACAGGCACACGTCCATCATACCTGCGCTGTTTTGACAGTTTTTAGATTTGTATTAAAAATGTGAACATGGAAGGTGTATCCATAATTGTACAAATTAATTAAGAGTCTTAGTGCACCTGTTTTTATTCAGCTTTTTCAAATCTCTCTCTCAGGGCTGTAACCCGCTGGCTCAGACCGGCCGCAGTAAGCTTCAAAACCAGAGAGCGAAGCTCAATCAGCAGATCATCAAACAGATGAGAATGAGAGCGGGGGCTGAGAATCTCCTCAGGTATGTACCACATGCAAACACACACGTGCACAAAGGCAGTGGCTCTCACATACTTACATGTACACCTGCTAACCCACACACATACATATACATACACGTATGCACTTAATGCTCTTATCTCAGTATAACTAACTACAAGATATTGATTCTGTTTATGCGAATCCCTCTGTGTTATTATTTATACAGCATTTAACGAATTAGAAGGAATGTTCTTGACTTTAGTGTATTAGTCAAAAATATTGGTGTAAAACGCTGGATCAGCATCATACATCTATATACAGACATATAAGCCTTTGCACCTAATTCATAAAACTTATTCTTTGAAATGAAGGGAGGCCAACAACCATTTGTTGACATTTCCTTCTCTGTTGGTTAACAGTACCTGCTCTTTGATCCTGAAACTTATATGGGTGTAAAAGATGGACCTTTTTTTTGAGAAAGAGATGTAAAAGTGTCATTGTTCTGTAGGAAACTTTTTTTTTGTTTTTGTTTACACTGGGCAGTTTAAATCCTGTCAATCATCTATCTCTTAGTGTTGCCATTGTCTCACATCCATCCTGTGCATGTTTTTATAAAGTACGCATGATATGTGAACGAGTGAGTGCTGAATCCTGCGGCTAATCTCATGTCTCCATCTAGAACACTGGCATATATGCTGATCTCGTGTCTGACAGCAAGTACTGTAATGACACACCTTGAGAGAATGCTGTGTGCGCCTGTGCGAGTGTGTGCTTCTTTCAGCGCCCATACCTTCGGAAAGTACAAACATAAGAGTATGTTGGATCATCTGGGTTTGTGTTCTTTGGCCTTTTGGAGTTAAACAAAGTCAAATGTGGATAACTGTGACTGTATGTGTTTATTCTAGCATTTATTTTATTCTCAGGACTAGATATATTTCATCTCGTCTTACATTTGTGTTTCACAGTTGTTAATATAATTTGACTTTGCTCGGATTAGATTATATTTGGGTGTTTCCTTAAAATAGGGTGCGTTGGGATTTAAATTTCCTATGATTCCTTCTTACTAGAATACCAATTTATTTCCTGCTTTGCTATAACGTTATTGCATGGTTTATCTGTTTTTATGACTGGGAGGCCAAAATCAATTTCCTGTCTTGATAAAACTCGAGAAGGCTGTGATGATAATTAACCTGGAAAACACAATCTTTTCATAAGGAGTTTTTGCTGCGACTATTTTCTTTGGCATTCTATGACCCCACTGAGTATAAGTGATACTATCTAGTATTAAATGTGTTATACAATTTGATTTTCCAGGGCAGTAACAGAACGGCTACTGGGGAAACAACAGAAATAAACAATAGGGAGACACCCATCGTCAGAGCAGATCATATCAGCTCACGTCTGGTTCAGTCCTTTTTAAAATATGATGATTATAATAGAGAAGATGAGAGGAAGTCAGTATAATCATTTCTGTCTTGATTCAACATTGCCAGGAGTTCTGTGGTTTTCTCCCTCTGATCCTTGCTGATTTATTAAATTTCCACTTATGGTCTGAAGCCTGCAGCTTTGGAACATACTCCGTTGTGCTGATCCAGAATCAGGTTTTCCGTAGCCTAAGCTTAGTGTCTGAAATGGCAAGACTGCATGCAGGTCAGTGAGTGATCACAGTGCCCAAGGCTAAAGAGTTTCATTAGTGGCCTGGAAACCCCACGTACCCAGATGACTGCCATAAACTTAGTTTCCTGTTGTGTGTCTGTGTGTGTCTGTGTGTGTCTGTGTGTGTCTGTGTGTGTCTGTGTGTGTCTGTGTGTGTCTGTGTGTG
>CM074998.1:11864796-11878830 GCA_037576825.1 Pangasius krempfi
TGTGGTTTTTTTCTTCGATATAAATTTAGGCGCCATAATGAAATAAATAATAAAAACCTGACTCCAGTCAATCTTTTTTTTTTTTTTTTTTTTTTTTTTTTTTTTGAGGAGGTCATTATCTTAGACGTTCACATACGTTTTCTATCAGCGACCTTGACTGTGTAAACCCTTTGCTAAGTAACAGTCTGGTTCTAAGAAAAAGTTGTGTGTCTTTGATAAGCCTGACTTTATTATTAATATACACTAAATCGGAGCCTCTCGATGTAAGCAGCTTCTACAGAAACCCAGAACTCGCAAACTGTAACTAGAGCTAAACCTAATATTAATCCTAAGCCTCAGTGTCACATCTAGAGTACCATTCTCTTCATAACAAGGAGGAAACTGCATGCCGTTCATTTCTTCAGATAAGACCATCCCTAATGAATCTCTTCTGAGGTTATTGTTGCTGTGAGGATGGGCCTCAGGATAACCGAAGGCAGCCCCTTAGAGGCCCCGGTGTCAAGGATACACTATTCTAACAGTGTGGGTACAGCCAGGGACAGGTTTATATATACACCCACTTACACAGGGTCCTAATGTACATCAAAGGAGAGAGTTCTAAATGGTTCATGGGAGATATGACACCTGGAGCAAGGCTTTAGTTCAGCACTTCACCTTTGACCCTGCCTGTCGGTTAAAGCTGTAACAAGATATAATCCTCAGAGGTCACACTGACACAAGCCGAAGCTCAGTCAGTACATACTCTAAACATAGTCATCCCTGTACCGAATAAAAAATGTGGGAAGTGTGAAAGGAATTCCACACACACACACACACACACACACACACACACACACAGCCAGCTGTGGAAGCGTGAGTTAATAGAAATCAGAAGTGCTGGCTGTGGTTTCTAAAAACAAACAAAAAAATATATTTGCTCAGAGTTGCACCAAACTAGCTAGCTAAGTACCTGTTCACTGACTCGCTGTTTTCCCGAACCACCTCTAAAATTTCCTCATTTTTGCTTGAACCCAGTGAAAACCGAGTCTTTGTTTGGAGAAAGTGAAAATATCGAACTGGAAGTTAAATTTCAAGAACGGCATACAAAGACGCTCGGGTGTTTTTGATCTATTTTTATCTGAGACTTTGTACTTCTCAAAGTTCACACAGGTATTCTGATCACCCAAGAGGCATTTAGTTTAAAAAAAAAAAAAAAAAGGGGTTTTGTGAAGAGTTTTCAAACTGTGAAATGTGAGCTTGCTGTATAAATAATGATAATTGATCACAATGGCCGTTTCTTTCTTTCTTTCTGAATGCATGTGCTTGTAGTCGTATGTCTTTGGTATGTCCGCATTCTTTCTGTGGCCTTTGTGTGAGCTGCGAGTAGAACAGGTTCTGTTGATCTCCTGTTTTGTGTTCTTTCCCACTTTGCACAGCCAAAACACTGTGTTAGTCTCAATACAGTTGGTTTTAATGTAAAGGATAATAACTATCTATTAGATTATTGTTCATATTGTTATTTAGAACATAGCACACCTTTAGTCTGTTTGAAATTCTTTCATTCTGCCATTAAAACAAATTCAGGAGTTATATATATGAGCTCAGCTAGTGATGACAGGAAATGAGCTCCAGAACTCCAAATGGGGACCAGTCATGTCTGAGATTAGATGATAATGTGGTATCTGGAAACCTTTAGGCACAGAATGTGTGTGCTGTACTAGTTAGCTAACTTTGACTAATTTTTGTGTTGAACGAAATAGCTTTCATTGGTATGATGTTTTCTGATAGATTTGGCTAGGTAAAGAATAAAAAAAAAGAAATGACAGGATGTGCTGTTCTAGGAAAATAAACAGTTGTAAAGTTGATTATTCAGAATGGGCTGGTATTAGAAAATAGTTTTATTCCTTTTATGCCACAGCAATTAGCAAACAACTGCAATTATTTTCTTTATTAAAGAATTATGTTTTTGTGTTGTCTGGCATAGACGTCCCTGTTAGATGTTTTTATTGAAATAACTTTTTTTATTTTATTTTATTTTTTTAAATAAAGCACATTAATAAAACACACTTGATTTGTCTTGTAGCCAGCAGTACTGTCAGAGCTGCTGTGATAGAAAATTAATCAATCTTCTAGCCAATCAGATTTGAGAATGCAACAGCGCTGAGGTGTAATGTTTAATAAATTGCAGAAATAAGATGCAGACTGAGACTCGGCTTGTTTCTACATTTGACCATTGCAAGCCTTTTTACTAGCAGTTAATTAGGAGCTAATGAGTAGTTAGAAGGTCAGAATGACATGGAGGCGTTTCCAAATACGTCAGAATTGTAATATATGTAAAGCTGTAGAGATTTTGCCAGACCAGTTTTAGTCATTAATTGGCATTAAAAGTAAAACATATTAACGGTTAATTATTCTACATTATTTTCTAGATTATTTTGTTGGTTTAAAAATACCAATGGCTACTTTTTGTTAAATGTAGCTATAAAATAGGTTCTCAACAAAGAGAAATGGCATATCTAAAACAAACGGGCCACGTCAGGCTGAATTTTAAGGTGGGGGTTGAGAGAAAGATGAATCCAGTTATAGTCTTGTTTACATAGAGACGATGGGACATCCGCCAAGATAAAAGGCTGACTCACTGGCGTTTTCTGGGCAGCTCTTGTGCTGATGGCTGGTGGAGATCATTTGTGTGCTTTTGAGTGGACCATAGTACTTGCTGTGTAGTGCGCCTGCCTTGTCGGCCATTTTTCAAATCTTGCCTCTCGGTTGCAGCGGAAGATATCCAGTAGCCATTCTTTGTTCCCTTGAATGTCTGTTTTTTAAAATGATATTGCAGTGAACGTAATGTTTATAATGGTAAAACCAAAGGGTCAACCATTTTATATAGAAAGTTAAACAAATTGGCTTAAAGTGTTGAGTATAGCAGATTGTAAGATCATTCTGGGGGACGATCTGCTGGAATGGACTTATTGATCGTTTTTTAAAAAATGTCTAGATGCCCCTAATATACAGCAAATGAAGAAATGACGGGCAAGAATTTATTCTTCATACTTAGTGTATGTAGAAATTGCTTTGCTAATGCTGAGCTCTGAGCCGGTTATGGGTACTTATGACAAGTGTGTGTTGAAAGTTGCTAAGCTGCTCATTTGAACTTGCTAAAAGTTTGACAGGTTGACATAGTTGTCTGCCATGTCAAATGTCAAAGGTGAAAAGCTGTTCAACATACATGCTTAAACAGAGGTGCACACATCTATTGTTTAGCCATAGAATTAGCTATTTTTGACCCCTTGCTCTGGAGATTTTCAGCTAAAACAGCGATCAGGCGAAGCACAAATAAAATTCACTCAGCAGAAAAGCCAGTTCCCTGAAGGAGAATGTATGCGGGATATGAAAGACACGCATTTGTTTCCAGTAGCGGCTACTTTTTCGCTTTGCACTGACTTTTGAACATTGACCTGGGAAATATAGCAGCCTCAGGCTAGTGGCCAGTAGATGGTTTAAAAAACTGGAGCTGCTTATTGTTAAGTAGCACTCACACCAGACTTTTGCATGGTTATCCTGGTTATATTTTATTATTAGCAATGTTGGCACCTCTCTGTGTGTGTGTGTGTGTGTGTGTGTGTGTGTGTGTGTGTGTGTGTGTGTGTGTGTTGCTGTGGACATGCAGGTTCTTGTCAAAACTGATGACACACAGGAGCTGTTCCCAGGACTTTATCACATATACATTACAGTACAGTGAAATTATTTTCTTTGCATATCCCAGCTTGTTAGGAAGCTGAGGTCAAAGCACAAGTTCAGCCATGATGCAGTGGCCCTGGAGCAAATTGGCTTAAGGCCCCAACAGTGGCAGCTTGTCATTGCTGGGGCTTGAACCCCTGATCGGTAACCCAGAGCTTTAACCACTAAGCCACCACTGCCCACTGAAAGTACAGCTTTACAACTGAGCAGTTGAGCGCAGCTACCACTATCCTGTCTCATGCCAGCACAAAAAAGTGGCCATGAGTAAAGCTCTTGTTAGGAATCTAGTTGCTCTAATCTAGCTCTTGTTTTTAAAATAATGACTGACAGAGAAATCTTAAAAGCAAAAACTTCTAATTTTCTCTCTCTTTCACTGTCTCCCTCTCTCTCAGGGCCACAGCCAATAATAAAGTACGAGATATGGTTCTGCTGGAGTTGAGTTACGTGAACTCCAACTTGCAGCTTCTTATGGAGCAGCTGGAAGGTCTGAACAGTTCAGTAGAGGTTTACCAGAATGTGCAGTAAGTATACACACGCACACGCACACGCACACGCACACGCACGCACACGCACACACACACACGTTGATAGTCTTACGATCCTTGCGAGTGCCTTCCATTGACATAATTATTAATGCAGCTAATTAATGCTATGCATACATGTAAATCTAACCTTAGTCTTGGTAACCAAAAGGAAACATTTTTACTGTAGTTTTTATTTTTTTTTTAAACTTATTATTAGTAATAATTAATCATTATTATTTATAAAGCATATTTTCAGTTTCACAATATTAAAATTTCATGTTTTCATTTATGACTGAGTTGCACAAAGAAACATTTAAGCCCTCACCTGGATAAAATCAAAGCTTAGAATTTTATACACCTGTTTTTTTATTTTTTATTTTTTTTATTATTATTTTTTTTTAGCATTTTTGTTTGAATGACCTGACATTTAATACTCTATAACAGATGTCTACTTTGTACTCTTACCCATGAGGCCCACTTCCCAGTTTTTTGAGAACTAAAGTTTAGCAATGGCCCAACATGTGAGCTTGGGTTGAGGGTACGGGCCTTCCGGAGAGTGTCCGTTAATATCGGAGCGTTCAAAACACCTATACAAATATTAGTTGGCTCATCTGCCATTTTTATCGTGTAAAAGTATTTTGATCCTTTCCATGTCCCTTCTCACCGCACCCTCACCTTGCAATTCCTTCTGACAGTTTGATTGCCTCTGCTGTGAAATGTGAAAATGTTACCAAGGAATAGGTATAAGCGAATTGTTTATTACTGAATGTTTGGTGAGTTGAGAAATATTAGAAATAACTCTCTTATTGGAACATTTAGATCTTAGGCACACCGCATTTGTATTGTACAGTTAATACTAGCACTGTCTAATAATAGTGATTAAACTGTAATAAAGCATAAGAAAAGCCTGGTGTTCAAAACTGGCCCACTAGCAGTGTAAATAGATTGCAGAAAACAAAAGAGTTTGTATTGTATTGGGGGGAAAAAGTTTTTAGAGTAACCTTGTTGCTGTTTATTTGTTTAGTCATGGTTTAGTGATTTATTCATCCCAGGCCAGGTTTTAATATTTTTAATAAGTGTTTAATCACTGATTTATTAAGCCATGTGCACCATGAAAGAGACCGAAATGTAGATCAACAAATCCTAGATTAGCTCTAAACGAAGTAGTGCTCTCCAAAATACTATTCCAGAGCTTCAGAGCACTTAAAAACTAGAAGACACATTTCCACTAGTTGAGTTGGGAGTGGTGTTTGGGAATTACAGCAGGCATCAGCTGAGTGAAGTGGTGCGTTTGCTGAAAAGAGAGAGAACCATGATGAGTCAGCAGTAATACAGGACAGAGGAGGACTGCTCTCTGACCAGGACATTCTGTACCTCTTACTCCCCACCTCCAATCCTTTTTATTGTAATTATGTATGATAGAACTGGCTGATGTTTAAGGAAAAGGCTAGATGAAGCTTAATAAGCACACACCAACACACACTTGCTCTCGAAAGATTGTAATCAAGGAGCCTCCCCTGCTCACTGCTTGCCGAACTGGTTCAGATGCTGCCAAACATGTCTTTTTGAGCCTGTTAGACAGGTAGACATAAACACACCTATACATGTTTAAAAAAAAAAAAAAAAAAGGATGAAGAAAGGTGTTTATGAAAAATGAGAGAGACTAGTTAGTTATTTTGTCTCAAATCAACTATATGGAGGGACCTCACAAATACCAAGAAATACTTTTTGCATCAGGAACAATGCTGCACTTGTTGCACTTGTTACACTATATACGTTAAAGTGCATTATGGCATCTTCGTGGTGTCATGTTTGATTGGGTGAGAACGCTGACCTCTGGTCCATGTGAAAATGGTGATCCGCCCATCACTTCCAGAGACTTTGGGTGTGGTTTACAGTGTGTAAACACAGATCAAGTTTTACGTTGGTGGGAAAAGCCATGCTGTGATATGAGTTAATGCAATTCTTTCAGTATAAATTGAATGAAGAAGGCAATCAGAAGTGTGTGTGCAGCTCAGAAATGCTGAATTATCCATGTACTGCAGTACTTTTAGGGAGCTCAATACGCCCCAAGAGTGAAGCGTTTCAAAGATCACTGTTAAACAGCTAGAGCGAGTATCACAGTGAACACTCTCTTTAACCCTTAAGATGATCTTAGCTTTATGATGTTTTTGGGAAACTGGACACTGATACCCAGTGTTGTGCAGAAACAATGAGAAGTAAAGCAAATGGCTTGTAAGATTGTGTGAGCATGCATCGCTATATGACCAAAAGGATCTGGACATCCGAACGTGACCCCCACATGTGGTTCTTCCTCAAACTGTTACCACTAAGTTAGAAGCACACAATTATCTAGAATGTCTTTGTATGCTGTAAAATTAAGTTTTCCCTTCACTGAAACGAAGGGGCCCAAACCTGTTCCAGAATGACCATACCCCTGTGCACAGGTCACAAGTCAGGTCCATAAAGACATGGCTTGCCCTTGGGATGAATTGGAACACCGACTCCACCCCAGGCCTCCTCGACCGACCTCACTAATGCTCTTGTGGCTGAATGAGTGCAAATCCCCATAGCCACGCTCCAAAATCTACTAGAAAGCCTTCCCAGAACAGTGGAGGCTGTTTATAACAGCAAAGGGGGCGACCAACTCCATATTAATGCCCATAGTTTTGGTATGGGATGTTCAACAATCACATATTGGTGTGATGATCAGGTGACCATGTACATTCCTGGGCAAAAGAAAATTGGCCAAGCCCAAAATGGCAAAATATTAGGTTTTTAATGGTCTTAACAATAAATCATTGGTCAGGAACTTAGCAAGAATTAAACAATTAGATAAGTGAACTTGGTATGGGATAACCAAATAATGACCAATCTTTTAAGAAAAAAAAAAAAAACCATCCCAGATAATATTTTTGGAAAATTTTTATACCTAGACATGTATTAGTTAGAATTTTGCTTCAGACTTTTAATATTTTTAATCATTATCATGATTTTACCCTTGTGTACAAGAAGACTTTCTAGCTTTTGCCCATACAGTTCGCTGCATCAAAAGTAATCGAGCAAATGCATTGTTTCATTCTTGCTAATTCTCTGACCAGTGATTTATTGTTAAAACCATTAAAAGCTTAGTATTTGCCATTTGGGCTTGGCTCTATATCTAACACTTGCTTTGTGTTAAACATTCTCTAAACTGTATCTATTTGTAGATTTTGTTGTTGTTGTTGTTGTTGTTGTTGTTGTCCCTCGTAAGAATAACCTCACATTCTGCAAGCTTAGAGAGAGAGAGAGAGAGAGAGAAGAGAGAGATTATAAGTCTGTGCTCAAGTGGTCCCTTTCTAGTAGAGATTCCTCGTCTCCAATAACAACTGAAAAACAAAAAGAGTAATTAGTGGTCAGATGGCAATGAGCTGAGACCTGTGTGTGTGTGTGTGTGTGTGTGTGTGTGTGTGTGTGTGTGTGTGAGAGAGAGAAAGCGTCCTTGAGAGGCCTGCTTTATTGCCTCTGAAAGAGAGATTTCTCCCAAATCTCAGGCATCTGCAAAAGGCCATTAATTCAGAATAAACCCTTCTTAAAGAGGGCCTGCTGTCTTCTGTAGCGGACTGCGCATGTAAGCGTGCTTACTAGAATAGTCTCAGCCTGTGTGCATCTAAAATAAAGCAGCCAGACAACACACTATCACCTGCAGTCAATGTGTATCTAATCCTGAAGATAAGATTAAATAAATAGAACAGTAGATAAGAGTACAGGGTCTAAAACAAGTGTCTCACACAGCTGAGAGTGTATTTTTGTCGGGCCCTTTAGTGTAAACAGCTGTGGCGGACAAATCAATGTAACGCAGCACTATATACAGGTCAGGAAATGGTGCTTTTGTGTGTATGGTAGGGAGGGTTTTTTTAATGCACAGGTAATTATATATATATATATATATATATATATATATATATCACCCAGAACAAAATGGCATTGTTTCTAAATGTAGGTATATTTCTTCCTAATAACTGTCTGAAGTCTGCTTATTTTTTTATGTGCTTATAATGAATTGTTTTAGCTATTTAACTAATAGCTGTATGAATTTTATTTTTACTCAACAGCGAGAAACCATGTCACAATGCTAATGTTATACTAAGAAAAATTGCAAATGTTACATGCCTAGTAGTGTATTCAGAACATGCAGGGATTTAAAAAAATGGTGTACTTGGAGAATAACGTTTGTGAAAAGGCAGTATGGGGTTGCAGTATGGGCGGTGTAATGTGAAGGAATAATATCGATATTGTGAAGAATTATGTCACAAATACACTTGCGAGATATTGTGGGTATCGTGATTGATTTATTTTTTTTAACATTTGTAAAATGTTTTTAATGACTGTTATAACCTTTGATTGGAAGCAGTTGATTTAAAAATCTGAATCTAAACATCTGTTTAATTTCTTTTCCTCCTCTTCAGTGGTAATAATTGATTTTTGTCATGAAAGTATTCTCAAATTGTCCTTAAGTATTGTGAAGTATTGTGGTTTATCTCCTGACCCTGTATGTCGCTAAGCTCGCTAATGTCATCTTTGTTTGTGTCACCAAAAAAAAAAGGCCAAAGATTTTGATCACAATTAAAACTGGATGAATTTATTGTATTATCTTATTACAAAAGATACCTTATATCGTCCAGCTTGGAGATGTCAAGCCCCGTCACCCGTTAGCGGCTGGAACAGTACACAGAAATAGGTAGTGGATCACAGAAGATCATCCTTAGTCATGTAGTTTTATAAGCTAACATTTTAACTGCTCTGTGGTTTTCCCCGTCCGGAATGAATTTCTGTCGTTCTGACCAGGCAAGAAGGTGGTCTACGTTTGAGTTATGGCTGATTCTGAGAATCTGTAACTTACCTGTCATTTTGCTGCTCTTATATTTTTGAACTTATTTTTATTTTTATTTTATTTATTTTTATTTTTTTTTACAGAGGTTCAGCCATAATCCCTCTCATTCCTTTGGGCCTGAAGGAAACAAAAGACGTGGACTTTTCTGTACCTTTCAAGGTTTGGTTGTGTGTTTTTATTTTTTTATTTTTACTTTTTGGCAATACTTTGCAAGATAAACATGTGTGTTCTTAGGAAACATGGCATGAAGAACGATGGTAAAGTCTTAATTTGTTGCGCAGAAAGTGTGCAGTACTATGTGAAGTATGTCTGTCATGTGTAAACTGGGATTTCGTGTTTTCTGATAATGAGTTTGGGCTAGTTTGTAACCCATCATTTCTACAATAATGACACAGTGTTGTGTGATTATGTTGACTCTGGCTTTGCACTCAGCCACTGTGTATTTAGAGTGATGGATGATGTGTGTGTGTGTGTGTGGGTGGGTCTGTATGTGACATTTCTTGGGAATGCCTTATAACATCTGATTTTTGTGTATTTTGGCAGGATTTCATCCTTGAGCATTACAGTGAGGATAGTACAAGCTTTCAGGGTGAAATCGATGATCTGATGGACCTCCGAAAGGTATTAAGTGACAATAACACTTGACCTCTAAGCATCAAGCATAAAGTCTTCCGTCCTTAGACTTTCCAGCTGTCGAATCTTTAGGAACAAACTTGCCTCAGACTGTCGCAAAGATATGACACTGTGGTATAAGAGGAATAAAACCTTTCAGGACTTGCTGTTATAGGAAAATGATCAACTTCAGGCCATCACACCACCCTATCTTTGATTATTTTCCTATAACAGCACACCCGGTCTTGTTTTATTCTTTACAAATAACCCATGTTGCAGAATAATACATCTGTACAATAATAAAACATCTGTAAAATTGTTTGCACGTCTGATGTGTGTTTCGAGCAGGCATGCCGCACTCCAAGCCGTAATGATGCAGGGGTCGAACTCCTCGCCAGCTACTTCAGCCAGCTGTCACTCTTGGAGAGTCGCTTCTTCTCCCCCAACCGCCCGATGGGCATTTTTTTCACATGGTGTGTTCCAAGTCCAACTGTATAAAGTTGCAATAAGTAGCATTTCCATTTGTCATTAGTACAGTTTGTTCATGTGTAGTGTTTGCTGGTCACATGACTTGTATTCACTTTTGAAATGACACTCGATGTTCAGGGTCAGGCTGACTGACTGAGTGAGTAAGTAGGAAACATTACGTAAAGTCCTTGACTTTCTTGGCAATATTTACGGTGCTTAGCATTATCAACAGTTCATCCAGTTCTGCAGTTGCATTTAACTGCACCCTGTACTTGTAGCTGTACCTTTTATTATAATGATACTTCCTTTTAAAAGTATGTGTCATCATGTGTCATCGCTCAACATGCCACTGTAAAAAAAAAAAAGCACAACAGGTCTGATGAGTTCTTGGAAATTTTTATTGATGCATGAAAACCCAGAGAAGGCAATAAGTTTTGTGTGAAATCTGGCTTGTGCAGGTACGACTCTTTTACTGGCATTCCAGTGTGCCAACAGAATATATCCCTGGAAAAGGCCAGCATCCTGTTCAACATGGCTGCCCTTTACACGCAGATTGGCACACGCAGTGACCGACACACACAGTCCGGCCTAGAGGACGCCATCACCGCCTTGCAAAGATCAGCCGGTTAGTCCTGACAGCCTGAATCATTATCGATTGAAAATTATACATTTCGCTTGTATTTAAGACAGGCAGTGTTACTATAGTTCCATCTGCCTTTGCTGATATTTAGAAATATTTGACTATAGTGTATTATGTTGTCAGTTTTTTTAATTCTCAGGTTTTTTTTTTTTTAATCATTTCAGTTCACTTAAGTTGTGATTGCTTGAACTGCAGCTTGATTGCTTGATTTGCAGCTATAGTTTTTCAAGTGTAAATCTCACAGAGCTGCCACAGGGCACTTTAAGTTACCAAGGCACCAGTTGCCAAGACACCGGTACATAGAATCTCAGGTCTTGAATGAAAAAGAAACAGGAGAAAATGAAGCGAGAGATATGAGTCACACAGGCCAAGCAAGGGAATTGGAGCTTCAGACAGTGGTGTGATTGTGAAAGCAGAATTTTTTTTTTTTTTTTTTTTTTTTCTAAATAAGAGGTTTAGGAATTTTTGGACATGGTAAATTTAAAGCTCAGAAACACTATTTTGTACATTCCCCACATCTGACACCCACAGAGCTGTTCTTTTATATTCATTATAAGGGACTAAAAAAAAACGTGTGGTGATCTGGGAAAACCAGTCGGATGTCGCTGTGGCTAAGTTCTGGTAATCAGTCAAAAAAAAGACTGGGTTTTCACCAAAATTGGGTTTTACTGTGCATACGAAACCATACGTTTTTTTTTTTTTTTCCCTGAAAGGGTAGAAATATTTTCTTCTTTTTAATCTTGCATAGGGCATAGGCTGTCTTCCTGCAAAGATTATGCTGTGTAAGGAGCCAGTTCAACAAATGCAGCAATAAAAACAGTCAATCTGTCTAAAGATGCCAAAAATCTTGCTAGCCAAGTGTGATTT
Organism: Pangasius krempfi; assembly: GCA_037576825.1. NCBI lineage: Eukaryota > Metazoa > Chordata > Actinopteri > Siluriformes > Pangasiidae > Pangasius > Pangasius krempfi. Next base: position 11,876,498 of record CM074998.1, read on the forward strand.
CCTCACCCAGTGAACATCAGCTTGTTGGTTAGCTAAGTGCCGGTGTTAAACAGACATAAGCCTAATTAAGTAAGTTTGTGATCTGATGGTGGCTGACAAAATGTCTGTGCTGCAGTCAGAATGCAATTTTCTCATTTCTTCAGAACTGTGTAGTACAAAGTAGTATGAGCTGAACCCTGGTTTTTCTGGTGTCTTTTAAACAATAGTGCTAGAGGGAGAGATTCAGTTATTGATGGCTAGAAAACAAATTTCATAGTTCACAGTTGGCTTGGTGTAACTTGTGCAATAAACCGTGAATTACCTTTATCATAATATCTATAGTAAGATCTAAGTGAGGGGGAACAAGAAAATCAGATCCGTGCCATAATGTTAATGATTCGTACGGGAAGAGTTGGATATTTATCGAGATAAAACACACAGTTTTTCCTTAATTATACAGTAGATTTTTCTGATACTCTTCATACCACCAGCATGCTTATAATAGCATGTATGCTGAATGTCTAATCTTGAACTTATAGGTGTGCTCAATCACTTGAAGGAAACGTTTACACACACTCCCAGCTATGACATGAGCCCAGCCATGTTGAATATGCTGATAAAGATGACGTTGGCTCAGGCTCAGGAGTGCGTGTTTGAAAAGATCACTCTGCCTGGAATCCGCAATGAGTACTTCAGCCTGCTCAGGATGGCGCAGGAAGCTGCCAAGGTACTGCTCTGATACTGTATGACTTCAGGCAAATCTAAACAAATCATACTTACCCATAGCTTGTACTGCAGGGTTAATTAAAAAGTTTTAGTTAACATCACTGATATATTTTGCAGACGACATTCATTTGTCCACAGTTAACATTAATGCTAACATTATTGTACAACCTGGTTTGTACAACCTGTGTGTAAACCATGTGTGTGTTTATTGCTTACATTTCGTGTTTGCAGGTAACAGATAAACTTCTTGTATAATTTTAAACCTTTTGACAATTACGCATCTGTGTATATATATCGTTTCATAGGTGGAAGAAGTGTATGAACAGGTGCACCAGTCCATGATCCAGTCCCCTGTTAAAGACAATGTGCCCTTTTTCTGGTCCACAATGGCGCAAGTGAAGGCCTATCATTATCGCGCACTCGCCCATTACTTCATTTCCACCTCCCTGCTGGACCATGAGTGTAAGTCAATAAACCAATCATGCAGCCCCATTTTTAACACACTTGTACAATAGTCGAGAAGGAACCCAGATGCCAAGGGTAACGCTCAACAGGATGCTACCACCATCATGCTTCACTGTGGTGTGTTCTCAGGGTGGAAGATCTGAAGAGGGTGAAAGTATATAAAGGATTATACATATTGTATGTGCATACATACATACTTGTGTACATTAGAAAATATATAGATTTTTGCAAAATGCCCAAAATGTTTTGTTAAATAATAATAATTAAAAAAAAGGTTATAAATCATTTGTATGAATTAATAATATATCCACATTTAGAATTATTATATCCACATTTTAACATATGAGGCCCAAGTTTCTTAAGTTAACTCTTGGCATCTGCTGATTGGCTGAAAGCTCAGTGTAACCTTTAAAGAGACATTTTCAAGTTTTCAGCCCTTTCGGTTTCCACAAGGGAGCAGTGAATTGGGGTAACTAAGTTTAACAGAGTCACCTTACATTCAGAGGGATTTTAATGAGGCCAGGCTGGTGTACAGAACTGTTATTGAAGCCTGCTGAGCTTGAGCCAGAAGTCAAAAGGAAAAGACAGAGGAAGAGAAAGGGAGGGGAGAGCAAAAGCGAGTGCACACATGGCTGTCAGCAAAACTTCTATTCTTTTTCAAACACACTGGGAGTTGCTTCTGGCTCAGGACTATAAACTGTTCACATAGAGGGCAGAAATTTTATCAGTTCTCTCTGAGTGCCTGGAATGGCAGCCTCCCCGCTCAGATCTGAAAAATCACAGATGCCTTAAGGGATGCGGCATTAACATTAAACAGATCTCAGACAGTGAATCTTTGTAGAGGCGCCTTTTACAGCAGGACTTGCTAGACCTTAGTTTGTGTATTAAAAAAACTTTCCTCCTTTCATCAGTTGTAGTTTATCAGCCAAGATGCAGAGACCGAGCAAAGTTTGCTTCTTTAGTTAGTTTTGTATTGGAGCTTCTGTATTGAGGAAAGTTTAGTGTCATGCAAACTGCTTGTCTGTGTCTTGCCTATAAAGTCTCTTTGTTCGTATTAGTGATCATGACACTTGTAGACTTTCTATAAGTACTCTGTGTGTGTGTGTGTGTGTGTGTGTGTGTGTGTGTGTGTGTGTGTGTGTGTGTGTGTGTGTGTGTGTGTG
>CM074998.1:11892070-11911540 GCA_037576825.1 Pangasius krempfi
ATTTCAAATCCATTGTGGTGGTGTATAAAGGCAAAATCACAAAAACTCTGTCATTGTCCAAATACTTCCGGACATGAATGTAACATAGTTTTGAGTTAAAATCTCAACTTTCTGTTTCAGTTTTAAAGCAAATTGTAGGTTGATAGCCTCTACAGTTCCTCATAGTCACTACCACACACTCAGGTTGCATTCATTCATTCATTCATTCATTCATTCATTCAGTTCATCGCAGCTGTCTAAAACGTTGTTGTTGAAATAAGCTATGTCATTCACAATCCACTCTCACACATGCAGTTGTGCTTCTCTGTGACTTTTGTAGAAGAACATAGCTCATGGCTTGATTCCTGCTGCTACCATTGCTCCCAAGCCTGCTGTTCCCCGCACTCCTCCCCCTCGTAGTCCCAATTCCTCACCAGAGAGACCCAGGTACAAACATTCCTCATATAAAATCCTCTCCTCTGATTTTTCATCTCCAGCTCCCTGTTTCTAGTCCATCCTTGTCCTCAGTCTGGTGATTCCCTATGCTTATTGGTCTTTTGTCTCTGTTTATTTTTGTATTGCTTTTCCTCTATGTTTCAATCAAAAAGCATCACTTTTCATAGCCTCTTTTGTCAAAAAGAATTTAAGGGAAAAGCTCAAACCTGCAATGCGTTATTTCTTGTAATAAAAATCATTCTTGTAAACATTATGGTTATCTTGATTAATTTTGATTCATTATATTCTGACACTTCCTGGTCTCTTTTGAGTGTTTATAGCCTTGGTAGGTTAAATATTTGTGTGATGGTCTGGGATGTCACTGAGGCTGAATTCTGGGGAACAGCCAAAAAATGGACGAAAGATTTTACTCCAAATCCATTTTTTTTTTTTTTTCCTTGCCTATAACATACTTTGACAACATTAATAAATTTTCCCAGAGCGATTCACTGTCAGAGATCATGTTAGGTAAACAAGCCACTTTTAAGACAGTGGTTTCAAAAACATTCTGTACTTTTCTAACATGAGCGCTCAATGCTTTGGTCAAGTTTTCGGTCGTGTCCTGTAGCGAAATGGACATAACTGGATTCAGGGTGCACACTGTATAAATACCAGCTGCCAAATTATCCACAAAGCCTGCGCTTAGTGTAGGGAGGGCGGGGGGAAAGCTGTGATGTATGACTGCTCATGAACAAAACTCACTAAAATAATCACAGATTATTTTAACGCTATGTGGGAGTGAACAGTGATCAGTCGATTAAAGAGCGGTGATGAGGCTCCTGTTCATCAAGTAACGTGAATGACCTTTATTTCAGGAGATGAAGGAGAGACTGAAGTGAAAGATCACAGTGATTACTCAGTTTCCACAGTAAATGGTCATATTTGTTATTTTTATAGCTATTTATAATGACATATTTAATTAAATGCAAATGAACTTATTAGCCTTTAGCGTTATGTGTTAATGTCTCGCAGTGGAGTGAGAATGTGATGAAATTTTCTTTAACTTTCTTTTTTTAAAACTCAGTGGTACCAGACTCATTTAAGGTAATGGGTAGCATAACACTTACACCGGACCAAAAAAACATCACATCAGCAATGTGATAACACATCAGTGTCTCCTCGTGATTGCATTTGTTTATTGGTATTTATCTGGAAGGTACATTATTGAAGGGAGGGGGGTCTATAGTTTGCAAAATAGTTTAAAAATTAAAAAAAGTTGTTTAATGCATGTGTTTACACGTTTTATGCTCGTTACTGTGTCACCCCTAATTTAGTTCTTTTGGAAAGAGACATGTTTACAGTGAAAAAGTTGTAGCTTGCTAATGGACAAATTACATATGTTTGGCACATTAGCTGAGTTTATGGCCCTGAGTTTATAGCTCTATTTTGGCCCCTGATGGAGTAACACAGACTATTTCTTTTTTTTTAATCTTTCAATTCACTTAAGTTGATTTTAATTTATAACATAGGTTCTAATTTAATTTAATTTAAAACACTAGGAAGTGTGATGATATGTGTTTGCCTAGGCTGTCACACAAATACATTAAGCCAGTGGTTCTTCACTGCACTCCTGGAGACCTGGGAAATTACTCTTAATTAAACAGAATTCTTAATAAAGAAGTATCAAAACATTCATTTTTTAAAATCTATCTATCTATCTATCTATCTATCTATCTATCTATCTATCTATCTATCTATCTATCTATCTATCTACAGTACATTCTGCATACTGCGCTCTCAATACTACTGTGTATTTTCTCTCAGGAAAACAGCGTCTCCTCTTTCATTCTTCATTCTACATAGGTCTGCTCTTGCGGCTGCCATATTGACATCCTCCTTAACAGGACGCACCTTTGCCATCCCTCCACCTCGCAACAGGTCCCATTCTGAGAGCGAGTGCTCACACACGGACAGCCACACTGGCTTTGAGCCTTATGCCAGCACAGCACTTTACACAAGGTAAACTCGACAAATCATTTCATTCCCCCCCTTTCTCCAGACTGAGTTTATTGCCCAAGCAATTACACATTGATTTGCACTGAAGGGTAATCAAATTTTAATGAGAATAATAGTCTGCCAGTTTTCATTTAAATATTACATGAATCAAGGTGGTGAAATATCCACATCTGCATCTCAGACATAGAACAGAACATAGAACATGGATATTCATTGTCCCCAGCCACATATGCTGTGTATTCATTCTGGATGATGTTTTGCTAGTAAAACCTTATAGTACCAAGATTATCTGTGGGTTTAGAGCAAAGTTTGGAGAACCTTTTCCCCCCCTAAGCGTTGCAATAAATAAATAAATAAATAAAAACATGACATGAGAATGAAATATCCTCCCCAACTCATTTGCTACCAGTTGGAAGCTTAAGTATAATAGACATTCAATTATCCAGAGTCAAGAAACCATTACACTGAACAATGTTGTGGCTTTGCACCCAGGCATGTCCTTATTATAATCTTTCTCCCTGCATCAGATTACTGTATATCTTGATATAATATATAAAGCTTTTCAAATTCAGAGCAACACAGTCAGGTGACTTGATATTATCACAGTGTCACAATGACAGCTTGGTTATAAATAACGCTTCATTGTCCATCATTGTTTCAGGGATCGATGGCCAGATTCAGTGGCAGGCCGACCTCGTCTGCCTTCTCCACGACCCGATGATGACGACGACGATAACGATGAAGATGAGGAGGAAGAGATAGAGGCAGACATGCAGAGGGAGGAAAGTCATGTGTACCAGTCCGTAGAGAGACAGAGCAGAGCTCCAGTGCCACTGAAGAAGGTTGTGCCACGTTTCTGTGTGCTGTGAAATGGTTTTCTCATCTGATTTCGCAAAAGGGGTTTTAGATCGCCATTACCAATAAGCATCCTGCAGATGGCACAGTTTATCCACTGGATTTGTGTTCACACACACACACACACACACACACACAGTCACACACACACAGTCTCACACACACACACACACACACACACACACACACACACACACACACACACACACTCTCTCTCTCTCACAGAGAGATGACAACATGACATATTGGTTGAATGTCAGTGCTGCATTGTTTGTCCTGTTACATGCATTCAAAAAATTCTAAATATTATTTTGTAAGTATTTAGTTGTGAAACTATATATAGGTTTGTATATCTTTATATATGTAATAGCCACAGCCAGATTTTAGAGAGGACTTTTAAGTCTGTTGCACCAGCCAAGTTACTTTTAGACACAGCTATGACTGGTCTTAGCTGTGGTTGTTCACATGAAAATGTGTAACAACAACGGTTGCTAAAATAGTCTGTGTTACTAAGCAGATTATGTTTCTCTGTATAAATATATGTATGTTTTGCCTTTTCTAGGCCTCCGTTCACTTAAAACTGGACGATGACACTGACAACTCTACCTTTGAAGTCGTCTCGCCTTTAAACACTGAAGGTGTGCCCTTTGACTATGGAAATTGTTCATTTAATATTTCATAATATACACACACTTAATGAGAATGTGTTTTGGACAGTGATATATTTGAAAGCATGGATACAGTGTTTGACTTGGAAAAGAAATCCATTTCTATAATTTTGATACTTCTATATATAGAATTAATAAAAATGTATTTCAGATGAAACCGAGATGGATGAAGGAACGAGTGTAAAGGTAAAAAAAAAAAGGCCTTCATAACATCATCCACATACGAAACAGAAACAGATGCTACCTTTCCTATATCAAAAAAAGCATAATATTTTTTTAAAACAACATAATTTTCTCACAAAAATATATTTGACAAATTTATTGATACCCAAAAGAAGATTTAAAATAAATTCAGGAAAATTGGTGTCCTTCAAACTGCCGGACAGTCCCCAAAGAATATGTTGTTGCCTTAGACCAAATATAAGGTTGCACACTTGAAAAATCCTTGCTCTTCCATCACCACACAATGCAGGCAGTAGAAAATACATGAGCAGTTAAAATAAGCTCAATCTGGGCCATAATAAAAAAAAAACTTTCAAAAGTTTCCCAGGAATATATGGGTCCTCCCAAAAAAATTGTGAAGGAGACAAAGAAGAACCCAAAGATAGGTTACAGAATTTCACATTTTAGCCAGTTCTCGAGGTTGTAAATTTTAAAAATCAACTATTAGATGCAACCTTCATAACAGCAAGCTATTTGAAAAGGGTTGCACAAAAAGAGCTCATCCTGAGAGCAGTCTATAAAGTGCAACTCAAGTGTCAGATCAAATGTGCTGTGGTCAGATGAGACCTAAATTCAACTTTTGGCCATGTACACCATTGGCATGTTTGGGGGAAAAATGGGAAGTGCATACAAGGACAAGCCCCTACACCAGCTGTAAAATATGCTGGTGGATCATTGATGCATTATGTCTGTTTTGGGGCTTCTGTCATGAGTGATGGCGTCATGATTTCCTCCAAGTCCCTCCAAGTTCTCTCCCAGTAGACAGATCTTCTCTATCACACAACTGCTACCAACCAGGTAGGGAAAGTGAAGGAAAGCATTATCTGCCCTCTTCTGCATACATGAGTGCACAAATGTCCACGACTGGCTAGTGTCGTAGTGATTGATAGCAGAGAGAGAGTATGGCCAAGGCTGGCTGTGGAATTGTCAGGATACAAATTCACTATCTCCTGATTATAGGGAAGCGCCAGATTTTAACCACAAGCCTGGTTACCTCTGCTGGGAGGTTAAGACTTGGCCATAGATAGATCTTTCAACAAGATAATGACCCCAAACATACATCCATATCAACACAGAATTGGACATAGGAAAATGAAATCAGTGTTTTGCAATAGCTATCTCAGTTTCAACATTTTAAACCCTGTTATAAAAACAGAACTGAATTGAATTGAGTTGAATTGAATTGTAGAGAGAATCATACACAACATACACAAACCTAAGAAAATGAAAGAAATTTAAAGTTCTGTATGGGGGTGGGGGGGGGGGGGTGGGATTGTTTGGTCTAGATCCAGAGTTTACAAGAAGAGGGGCTTAGTACTCATAAGAAAAAAAAAAGCACTACTAAAGAAAAATTTTTATCTTTGAAAAAATATTAAATGGTAAACCCCCAAAGAATCCCCATTTGTTTAGGTTCAAAACAATCACTTGTGTGCTACTCCTATTATATCGAGTTATGCTTATTTTCATGGCGTTAGCTATAAGTGTTTTTTGGAATCAGAATTCATTCCTCAAAACTGTATAAATGTGGGAATGTTGAGCCTAAGGGCTGAAGACTAACCCCAATAGACATACAGAGAGAGAGTCCGAGATAGAAACACCAGAGAGAAACACAGATCGAAGAGAATCATGTATGAGAGGAGGATCAGAGAAAATGAGCGTGCTTTTAAGAAGAGAGAGCATTAGAAATGGACAGAAGAGTCAGGGAGGGAATGGAGAATGCTTCAGTCCTTTCTCTGCTCTCTGCAGTGGGAACAGTGGGTTATTAATATCTCTGTCATCTTTGCCAGGCGACTGACTGAGTGGTGGCCTGAAACAAGAGGCACTGATGGTCCCTCTGACTCACCATTTAGCCCTCCATTAGACCTCCAATGGCATTACACTTCCACTTACACACACCAGTGGGGTGTTCCCTGTCGCCTGGATATATTACTCCACACTTGACCACCCAGAGCAGACCAGTTTAAATGGATGTTGAAAGCCATTAATGACCCTCGTTTCTACCCTCTGACTTAATGAACATTAGTTTTTTTGGTGAACATAGATTAAATTAGCTTTAATGACAAACCCACTGGAGGTTATGAATATTCCATTAAGAGTGTAGCTACTGTATCCATCACCACCTCAGAATACACCTTTATTATACATTTACGTGTTTCTTTCCACTGGTTTGACATTGCACATTGTTTTTTCTGTTTCTGCAGAAGCCCCCATTGGCACTACAGACAAGATCTCCATCTCACAGAAGCATGGCATCTCCAGGTACTAGAACTCCACAATTCATTTCTTCCATATCTTTAGTATTAGAGGCTAACTGTTTAGTCTTAGCTGGGTGTCCACATGAAAACATAATATAACAGCTGCTACTTAGTGTTACTAAGCAAACTTTCTGTGTGCTACTGCACTGCCACTGGCTAGCTGAGAAGGGCTACAGAGAGCTACGTGACTCTGATAGCACAACTAACTAACAGCAGAATGAGGAAATACAGATACACAGACCCTCAGACAAGGCCACCTTGTGAGTCACACCACTGAAAGTGTAGCCATGTTTAATTTTCTATTGTACAGCTTTTGTGTGCTGAATTAGATTTCGAGATTTGCTGGAGGTTTATTAACAATATAATTCAGAATCCAAATCTCAATAACAGTAAACAGGTCAGGGTCATACACAGAGATTACAGTGATATCAGAGCCAGAGGACAGATCCAGAGAATAGTCAGCAAGCCAGGCATGGGTCAAACACAATGATAGCAAAAGTCCCTGAATCCAAAGAGTAAACCAAAAGGCAGGTGAACAGGAAGGAAAGCAAGGATCATACACAGAATAGGCAGAATGTAATTCACGGCTCAGAATTTACACGAGAGGCAACAATCGGCAAGGCTTTGCAGTGAATGTATGTGACCCTTATATAGTGTATTTAAAAAAAAAAAATACACTTTATATAGTGCTTGAACAGGAAATAACTGTGACAGCTGTTCTTTGGGGGGAAGGTGCCCTCTGGTTGCGTGGTGGTAAACTGGCCTGGACAGATGTGACATTCTGTTTCCGTGAACAGTATGCTGCAAGGAGTCTGAATGGATCACACAAACATTGTGTTGTTATTAACTTTCACTTATTGATTTAATCAATTAAAAATGGAAACCATAGGCAGGCACTACTTACATTTGCTGTATCGAAAATGTATCATATCAATACACCACTATATCATATCGAAATAATTTCGAATTTTGTGTATCATTACGCACCTACACTTTATACACTAAATGGCCAAAAGTTTGTGGACAAACTTTGACCATCACACCCATATGTGAGCCTTCCCCAGACTGTTGCCGCAACATTGGAAGCACACAATTGTATGGTATGTCTTTGTATGCTGTAGCATTACAATTTCCCTTCACTGGAACTAAGACGCCCATGACAATGCCCCAGTGCACAAAGCGAGCTCCATAAAGACATGGCTTGCCAAGGTTGGAGTGGAAGAACTTCAGTGGCCTGCACAGAGCCCTGACCTCAACCCCACTGAACACCTTTGGGATGAGCTGCAATGCCAACAACAACCCAGGCTTCCTCACCCGACATCAGTGCCCGACTTCACTAATGCCTGAAATCCCCACAGCCACAACCTAGAGGAAAGCCTTTCCAGAAGAGTGGAGATTTTTATAACAGCAAAGGGTGGACTAAATCTGGAATGGGCTGTTCAAAAAGCACATAAAGGTGTGATGGTCAGGTGTTCACAAACTTTATGCTATATAGTCTGTATGTATAGCCCTCAAAGCACATTCATCTGATCACTGACAGATGCACATACATCCCAGTTTGTGACTAGCACTCAGAAAAATGGCAGTTGGCTGTGCAGTGGCGTAATCACGTGCTAGCCACATGCAAGCACTCATGCGCTAATGTAGAAGTTCAGCAAAGATGGTTCAGGAGACAGGAGACTGGTGTTTGATCTTCAGATTTTTGATATTTATTTGTGTGTTTAGAGTATCTTCTGATCAGCCTTTTTAACGAACAGGAATTCAGAAGGTCCACCAGCTCAATTTACCAATGGAACATGCATTTATGTAAGAAGGAGGACAAGAGAGTGGGAGAAGAAGAAAGGAGATGTGAGATGAGAAATATGGTGTATTCGGAGAGAACCTAGACATAATGAATAATATGAAATAATATGAATGTGTATATGCAAGTAAGATAGACATAGACAGTAATTGGAAATTGGCTATGGATTAAGGATCAAGAATAAGGCTAGTGGTGTAAAAATGGGTAAATATTCAAAATGAAATGTAAAGAAAGTATTATGTGGCATGTTAATTTGCAAAACTGGTAGCAGTACATGTGCTAGGGAACGGATCTTCTCTGCAAAAGTTAGGGTCAGTAGTTATTTGTTATGACTCTTGGGCAAAAAAAAAAATGTAACAAATTCTTCCGATAAAGCAACTGTGAAACACCTAATAGGGGTCAAGTTCTCCATTTAGCCTTATCTAGAGAAATGAGCACTAGAGTCTATGACACTATATCATAGTGTCAGTTTTTTTTTCTTTTTCTTCCAATTTAGTCAATGCAACTTTTCTAACAGTTCCATTAAGGTGGAGAGGAAATATCTAGAAAACCAGGGAAGAGGAAAGTGGGACTCATCATAGCCCCCTCTCATCTCACACACACACACACACACACACACACACACACACACACACACACACACACACACACACACCCCATTTCCCCCTCTTTCTCCTGAGAATTCATTTTTAGAGACCATTATAAAGGCCTTAAACTCGCTATGGGCAAGAAGAAATTAGTATGCTTGGGCTTGTTAAACCCTACAGCTGTGGGAAAGTCTGGTATCTTCCATAACCTGCATTATCATTTATTGCATTGCCAGATGTGCACAAAGGAGCTAATCATGGTTGGCAATAAAAGAAACTGAATAATAAATAGCATTTTAGCAGAGCATAATGTTTTGTATCTTCACAATTTAACCAGCTTTTGGTTTTAGGCATCTTTTCAGCATATTTGCATATCACCAAAATGCCCACTGGGTATGGAGGAAAGTGTTATATTTGTTATCTTGATTTTTATGTAAAAATCAGAACTGCCTAAAGGTGTTTTTGGATATGAAATTCAGTTCACTGGGACTTCCCTGGAGTGCTTGTTAGAGATTGTACAAGAAATAGGTTGAGTCTCAGAGTAGATAAAAAGATATCAGGGCCATTCATTATCTTGTTTCCCATTGTATCTCCTTTATTTTTTATTTATTTATTTATTTATTTATTTATTTTTTAACCTTTTCAACATCTTAAGCTGTTGAAAAGGTTAAAAAATGGGATACAGAGGGAAATCCCATTAGATGTTACAATGGTTGGTAGACAACCATAAATATAAGAAACGATAAATATATTTCACCAAAACAATGTAAAAATGTTTTATTTTTTGGTTTTACTTGTAAACTTGTTTAGACAAAGATTATGTTGTGTAAAGAGCCAGTCTAATAAACACGGTGGTTAAAAACAGTTTAACAAGTTGTTGGACAGCTACGTGCCGCACTAGACGTACGGCTAATCAATTCGGTTTGTAATCAGATATTGGTTGTTAAAATTTTCTCTTTTTTTGCTTTTAGGGGTTACCAGATTTCTAAACGCTATAACATTACTTGTGGTTGAGATATGTGCAAAAACACAACATATTTTAGTTCACGAAATCCTGTAGTTTTCAGAAGAAAATTTGACCATGCGAAGGGTTTGGCCAAGCTACTACACAATTATAATCTGTATGTATGCCATAATTTGATACTCTCATTAATACCTCATTCTCTCTAACACCTCATTCTCTTCTCTCTCAGATGTGAATGAAGACCTGCGCACTCAGTCCCAGTCCAGCAGCACGCCGAAGAGAAGGACCTCAATGATGAAGAAGAGTCCAGCAAGAGAGAGTGAGAGAGAAAAATTAGGTGAGAACATGTACACTGCGCATCTCCAGCAGAAAAATTCATCCGTTTTGTCATCGTCAGTGCAAGAGTCAGGGTCAAAGTGTCTGCATTTTAGGATTTGTACCTGTTGTAATGGACTTGCTCAATCATATTCAGGTCAGGTGATTGACTTGGCCATTGCAGAATATTTCAGTCCTTTGTCCATCTGCACTCTGAAGCGCTATATAAAGAATTTTGAAGCATTTGGCTGAATCTGAGCAGATAATATAGCCCTACACTCTTCAGACTCTGTCAGCAATCACATCATCAACAAATACAAAGGAACCAGTTCCACAGGCAGCCATACACGCTCATGCCATAAGATGAGGTGGTATACTTCAGATCATGAGCACTTCCTTCCCTTCTCCATACTCTTCTCTTCCCATTATTCTGGTACAAGTTGATCATTGTCTCATTTGTCCCAAGGCTGTTGTGTCGAGAACTGTACTATACTTTTTGGCAAACTCTAATCTGGCACATAAAAAATTCCTGTAATTCTTACACCATTCACCCAGTTTGGATGCATATATCCTCAAATTATAGCTGAAAGTAATTTCCACTCCAACATTCTGTGGTAAACAGCTAAAATAATGACACCTTTGTCAATGTCCAAATATTTATGGACCTGACTGTATATGTGTCTGGCTAATTCAATGCTAATATTATGCAGTTCTGACATTTAAGCTCGGTAAATGTGCCATTGCCTGGAACACGTACGGCTTGTGAATGGATCTGCTCCTCTAGCAAGCTGATATCACACAGAGTGTGAACTTCATGAGCAACTTTGACATTAAAGAATGACTCGCAGTTGCTCTTCTGACATGCTGTTGGCCGCAGCAACACAGCCTGTTGTCACTTATTGTACTCACATTCAGTGTAACACAAAGCCCAGAATTCATGAAAGTGATCTGAATGTTTTATTGTTTTAGGATATTGTTCGATTAACTTAATGGCATCTTCAGTAGACATGTGCTGATATTAAAGTTGTATATCATGATCATTACAATTTATCATGGTTTACAGTAACAGGATATTGCATTTCAAAATCTACTACTTGTTTCTGTGCTTTGTTCCACAATTCAAAATCCTGGTGGGCATCAAGGCAGCTTATTTGCTTCCAGTTGCTCTCTAGCTTCTGAGCACAGATAAAACCAAAACTATGGTTTTTTTTTTTTGGTTTTTTTTTAAAAAATAGATTCGATTTTATATTGAAGCATGAGTTCACTAACATAGTGGTCTATCTAACAAATTATAAATGATAGGCTGATATGAGCTGTTTGTCTAAATATAATCTTTATGTAACAACCTCTGAACACAACACAAATATGACTGATTTTTTTTTTTTTAATGAATCACAGAAACTGCATGGAAAATGACTGTGGGGCATAAACAGAATGACAGACACTGAACTCCTGTAAAGACACATTTGCACTTTGCAACACACATACACAAACACAGTTGTTGACACTTGCCTAATTTAACGTCATCGTGTAGCTTTAGGAAAGTTAGAAAGCTTTAGTTATCAGCTGAACCAAATGCTCAGGATGGGCAAACATCATTAGCAGGACTTTTTAGTCAATGTGGAACTGAATCGGTAGCCAGTGTTGTAGCTTGCATAAGGCTGAGTAATGTAAGTAACGTGCTCTAACTTTCCTTTTCTGGTAAGGATGCTAGCTGCTGATTTCTTTAATAATAACAATTTTGCAGTAATCTAAACCAGGGCTTATTAAAATGTGAAGGTTGTAAGATGTTCTGGGTAAACTGTTATATTTCAGAGAAATCTAATTCTTTTTTATCTTGTGTCTAATTCATCTACTTTCTGCTCATTTCTCTGTTCTCTCACTGTGACTTACGGCTGTGTTTTTCTGTATTTGTTTTGCATGGCATGTTGAGCTGAAATGGTTCTGACTGTGATTTTGCTTCACTGTATAATATGCTGTGGTGTTTTGCTCTGTTTTTGTCCTCTCTCTGAATGGCCTAAAGCCACAATACTCTTCTTTCTGGATCATTATGTCCGCAGGGAACCAAAGCAAATCTGTCTGGGTTTTAAGCGTTATTTCATGCTCAAAATGCTTTAAAAAAAATTCTGGCATTGTGACTCCTTTTCATTTGAATTGAGTGCTAACATGAATTTAATCCTTGATTTTCTGCCTAAAGGGGTTGGGGATTTGACAAAGGCATTCATGAGATGTTTACCTGCTCATGTCTATGCTGTGTTATGTTGCTTTATGTTGTGCAGAGGTGAATGAGGCATATCAACGTGCTTTGGAGTTTCAGCAGGAGTTGATGAAGGAGCTGAGAGAGCTTAGTGAACAAAATCACACTCTGACTGCACAGAGGGAGGTGCTGGAGAGGACATGCTCAGAACAGAACCAGCAAATCCAGCAGCTACACCAGCAACAATCCCATTCGCCCCAAGAGAGAAGACACTCCATAGGTGGGCACTACACAGGCCATGCACAGGCACCTGGTCATACAGTTGAAGCCAAAAGTTTACATACACCTAGGCTTTCTTTATTTCATCTTTTATTTACTATGTCAGATTTTCAGTGGGTCAACATACACTTTGTCAGTATTTGGTAGTGTTGGCTTTCCTTAAATTCCTTGAACTTGAATCAAATGCTTGGGATGGCCTTCCACAGACTTCTCACAATACTGCTGGCATTTTTGCCCTTTCCTCCTGACAGTACTGGTGTAACTCAGTCAGGTTTGTGGGCCTCCTTGCTTGGACATGCTTTTTCAGTTCAGTCCACACATTTTCAATGGGATTCAGGTCAGGGCTTTGTGATGGCCAATCCAGTATTCTCACTTTGTTGTATTTAAATCATTTTGTTACAACTTTGTATGTATGCTTAGAATAATTGTCCTGCTGGAAGACCCAGTTGCGACCAAGTTTTAACATTCTGGCTGATGTCTTGAAATATTGAAGCAAAACATCTTGATAATCCTCCTTCCTCCTACAACAGGATGCTGCCACCCCCATGCTTCACTGTTCTGATGGTGTTCTTCAGATTTAAAGCCTCAACCTTCCTCTATGAACACTCCTCCAAAAGGCTGGTGATCAGCTGCAAACTTCAGTCTGGCTTATTTATGCCAGGCTTAGAGTAGAACTCCCTTAATGGTGCATGTACATACTTTGGTACCTGATGCGTCCAATTCCTTCACCACTTCCTTTGTTGTTGTCTTGGGGTTCAGTTGAACTTTTTAGACCAAGGTTCATTCATCCCTGGGAGTTAATGTGGGTCTCTTTCCTGAATGATGTCGTGTCTATGTGGCTCCAAGATTTCTATATTTGCATACAGTTGTTACCATGCTTGTGGTAACTTTAATTGTTTGGGAATTGGAGGAAGCAAACTTGTGGAGGTCCACAGTTTTTTTTAAGGTCTTGGCTGAGTTTTTATTTTTTGGATTTTTGGTATCAAGGGCAAAAATGTACTGGCTCTGGAGGTAGGCTCTTTTACAGCTACAGGTGCATTCCCAATTAACTACAAATTATGAACTGACCAATCAGAAGCTTTTAAAAGTCATTACATCAATTTCTGGAATCTTCCAGACTGTTTAAAGAGAAAGTCAACATGGTGTATATAGACTGCTGACCCACTGGAATTCTGATATAGTGAATTAAAGTCTGTTTATAATTGATTGTTGTAAGATCACCTATGATGTATAGGCGTTCCTAATGAGTGTACACTGATAGTTTAATGTGACTCTGCATGAAAGATATTTTTGTTTGTTTTTTGAGTGTCTGTTACCAAATACAGCACCTGCGTGTATCTGGGAATAGGAAAATTGTATTTTCTGTGCGTGTCTGTTTAGGTGAGAGCTCTGAATTGCTGAGCTTGAGGCAGCAGGCGCAGGAGCTGGTGGATGAGAATGATGGATTAAAGATGACAGTGCATAGGCTAAACGTGGAGCTGAGCCGATATCAAGCCCGCTTTAGACCACTCACCAGAGATGAGGTACAACAACAGGTGGAACAGTATCATAAAATAACTGTATGATAACTGTGCAATACATCATTATTGTATTACACAATAGCACAACACAAAAAATCTTCAGTCTGTACGAATTTAATTTTTCACATTGGTCAGTTGGTCTTAAATTTTAATTTATTTTAATTGATTTTAGAATTTTTATTTTCATGTCATCTATCCAATTGAGTCTGTTTCGAAAACATTTCACACCCACTGGATAATAAGGTGCCATTTGTGTGCCTGTTAGTCAGAGACTACTTCTAGCTGCCCACGATTGAGGTAGCGTACACAGAGCCATGCTGATATGGGGAAATATCAGCAAAAAAGACAAAAAAAAAAGGCTGGAGAACAGCAAATACTCTCGCTTTTAAAAATCCATCTATCAGCGACTTCACTGTAGACTGCAGACTATGCTGTAAAAACATTTTACATTACATATAATACATGTAGAATTACATTGCAAATTAGATCTTAAATTACATTTGAAGTAGCATTTTTTTCCCTGCATATATAAGTATATGGACTATACATCAATCATGTTTAAAACCTTACCATTACCATTAAACATGAAAATGAGGAGGAAGAGGAGAAGAGAGCAGTGGTATATCTGGTTCAAACTAATTTTATCTTAAAAAAACTTGTGCTAATGGCAGTATTTCACAAACTGCAATCTGCAACTGAAATGTTATATGCTGTGTACACTCACTGGCTACTTTAACAGGAACACCTGTACACATGCTCAGTCATGCCATTATATATAAACAGCCACTTATGTGGAAGCAGTGCAATGCATAAAACCAGACAGATATAAGTCAAGAGCTTCAGTTAATGTCACATCAAACATCAGTATGGGAAAAAAATGTGATCTCAGTGACTTTGACCGTGGTGCCAGACGGGTTGATCTGGGTATTTCAGAAACTATTGACCTCCTAGGACTTTCACAACAATCTCTAGAGTTTACACAGGATGGTGTGAAAAACAAAAAACATCCAGTGAGCAGCAGTTCTGCAGGCCTTGTTGATGAGAGCGGTCAGAGGAGAATGACCAGACTGGTTCAAGCCGACTATAGTAACTCAAATAACCACTTTTTACATCCATGGTGAGCAGAAAAGCATCTCAGAATGCACAATATGTCAGACCTTAAGGTGGATGGGCTTCAACAGCAGAACATCAGGTTCCACTCCTGTCAGCTGAAAACCTGAATGTGAGGCTACAGTGGGCAGAGGCTCAATAACCTTGATAGTTGATGACTGGAAAAAGACCAGGTGATGACCTGTATCTGCATTAATTTATACACTGTACTGCTGCCACATGATTGGCTGATTGAATAACTGCATGTGTCCAGTGAGTATATACCTTTCATATTTAGAAAGGATCTGCTCATGATCCAAAATGTATGAGCTCATCGGTCAAGCACAGTAGAGGTAGTGTCATAGCTTGGTCTTGCATGGCTGTTTCTGGAATGGGCTCACTAATCTTTATTGTAACTCATGATGGTAGCAGCAGAATGAATGCAGAAGTCTACAGAAAAATCTATCACAAAAGAAGAGTGCAACAGTTTGGTGATGTCAGTGGGTCACCTGCTTGATGCAGTTTTTGCAAGCAGGGGATATACAACCAAATATTAGGTGTTATTTACTTTATGACTATCTGTTCCAATACTCTTGCTCACCTAAACGTTGGGTTTCCAGCTTCCATGTTCTAAGTTGTTTAACACAACTAGATGTAAATATCAGGAAATTAAAGCTGAAATTTTGATCTATCGTTTCATATTCATCGTTTGATCTCAAACCCAAATGTCTTCAGTGTATAGCAGCAAAAACAAATTAAATAAATAAAATAAAAAATAGAATTGGCCCTGCTGTTCCAATATACCCAGAGGGGACTGTATAACCAAATGCTTATAGTCTTAGACTAGGTTTTTATCCTATGAAATATCAGACAACATATCAGAGTTTCTGTGCAAAAATTTGGCTGTGAATGTAATCACCAGGCTTTTTGCCATTTGCCTATCCAACTATCCATTCATTACCCTCTGGGGTGAGCACATATGATACACATAAATCACAATTTGATTCCAGTCATTAATAAAAGCTCTCCAAGAAGCATGCACTAAAAATAGCTCATATATAATGAAGGATAATCGAAAACAGTATAATCTCCATATAGCACATTTTGACAAAATGATTTTCTATTCATTAATGTAAGACAAAAAAAATGAAAAAAGGATAATTATCAGTATTTTTTTGTAGTTCATGAAATAAATTGTTAACAAGATTTAACAAGTTTTCTTGGGCACAATCGATCTATAATGTAGTTGTGCACAGGATAATTTAATCGGTGCAAACATATGGACGTAATAAACACCAAAGCACATTAGTGGACAATATCTTTCTCTCTTTGTTTTCGCTCCTGGAGCAGCCTGGGATAATAAGAGCACATTTCTGCTGGCTGCTGTGTCATGCTGCAGCCATATAAAGGGGAAAATGTCTCTCTTGCTCAGAGCAATTTGTCTAATACAGAATGATTTTTTTCTGAGATGAGGGGGATTGGACCGATAGCTGACATTACAGTAATGATATGCAGCTCTGCCTTTCATCTCTGTCAGCCTGATTATTGCATTATAAATGGTGATTTGCCTGCATTATAATTTCAAATCAGCACGAACATGAGCGAGACGTTAGGTTGATCACATTTTTGAGCATGGATGATGTAAATGTGGATCTCTGCAAATCTAAAATCTAAATGAATTCTAAAATCTAAAATTTCTTATCATATCAGGTAGGGTGAAGGCTAACACGTGCTTCCTCTGAGACATGCAAAGCAGCCAACCACATCTTTTTGAACTTCTGCTCATGCAGCGTCACAGGATACATAACACACTCACTGTCTGCCCTCTTCCACATACCACAGCTCACAGATGCCCCTGACTGGCTAGTGTCAAGCACAGTAGAGGTAGTGTCATAGCTTGGTCTTGCATGGCTGTTTCAGGAATGGGCTCACTAATCTTTATTGTAACTCATGATGGTAGCAGCAGAATGAATGCAGAAGTCTACAGAAAAATCTATCACAAAAGAAGAGTGCAACAGTTTGGTGATGTCAGTGGGTCACCTGCTTGATGCAGTTTTTGCAAGCAGGGGATATACAACCAAATATTAGGTGTTATTTACTTTATGACTATCTGTTCCAATACTCTTGCTCACCTAAACGTTGGGTTTCCAGCTTCCATGTTCTAAGTTGTTTAACACAACTAGATGTAAATATCAGGAAATTAAAGCTGAAATTTTGATCTATCGTTTCATATTCTGATATGACTGGCTAGTGTCTCTGTGATTGTCAGGAGAGAGAGAGTATTTCTTTCCTTCCACCCAGAGAGCACAGTCAGTTTTGCTCTCTTGGACTCCCGGCCACAGATGTCTGTGGCATTGCCAGGATTCAAACTTGTGATCTCCGGATGATAGGGTTTTCTGTTGGGCCACTCAGGAGCCCAAAAGGTTTGTTTTTTAGTGCATTCATATTAAAATATCTGGGAAGTTTTATAAGAGTGAAGTTAAACAAGCCATGCCAACAGTTCACTAATCAGGCTGGACCAGATAAATAAAATGAAAATTTATTAATAAAAAAAAAAAAAAATTTTTGACTTGAGTTTTGAGCAAATTTGTGAATGTGTGTGTGAATATATTTTTGTGTTGGAACACAAAAAAATCCATAACAAAAAATAAAGAAAGAAACGAGAATAAAGAAATCCATCTGACAACAGAGGGAATTCTTAAGAATTAAGCTATTATATTGTTGACCTTAAATTTCTATATTTATTTTGCTAATCTTGGGATGTTACTCCAATACCTTAAATGTCTATTACATCTATTGCATGTTGGAAAAACTTAAGTAAAGTCTGTCCTGAACACAGGTTAAATCCAGATCCAGGATAAAAAGGCTTTAGAATGGTAAATCCTGGTTAAGTAGTGCATGTAATTTATTGCTTAATCTGTGTGAAATAGTGGTGCACAGTGTCCGGGACTTTCTAACCGGGTGGCTGTGGTGTCACACGAGAAATACATTCAGATTCCTTGCTAACTAGGGACCTGACACAGCATGCTTTTATTTCACAGTTCAGATGTGCCTACTTCCTTTCTCCTTCCCTCAGGATTCTGTCTCTCCCTCTTTTTGCTTTTTACCTCCTTTACTTTTTCCTCACTGTCCCAGCGGGGAACAGATTTGAAGCTAATGGAAATTGCTTCATCTTCTCACATTGTGACTCATGGGTCTTTAGGCTTTAAGCAGACAGATCCTTGCTGTGCTACTGAATCATGGCTTCTTCTCTTTTTTTGTGTGTAACCGTTGATTGCAAAACTGTCTCAAAAGGCCCAGTCAGAGACAGTCAGAATGCAGTTGTGCTTTGGATATAGTTAGATCATAAACTCCTGTGCAATATGAGGCAGGAAGGATAATAGGGAAGCAGAAACCAGGGAATAAAGAGCAGGAAGGTAATAACCAGATAAAATTTGTGCACCAGTAAGGAAAGGAATTTGAAACTATGAAGAATGGCATAAGAAATAAAGAAGAAGAAAACAAAGTGTAATAAGAAAGGGCATATAGACCATATAGCACATACAGGAAATTAATAAAATATTAAAAAGCAAATGTAAAGCAGAGAAGAAAGTGACAATGAACTGAAAAGCACATTTTCTCATTGAATTTCCTAGCATGCTTATCTATTTATGTTCATATCTATATCATATCCACATATCCACCGCAGAAATGGAGTTCCTCTGAAATTTGATTTGAAGAGATTTAAGAGGTTTGTAAATCTCTCATCCTTCCTCTTTCTTTATGTCTTTTCTGTCTACAATGCACTGCCTTTCCAAAAAAAGACTGATGTTTGAAGACCCTTTACAAACTAAACAAAAACTAAAACTAACTGAAAAATATACAGTCAGGTCCGGAAGTATTTGGACAATGACAGAGTTTTTGTGATTTTGCCTTTATATACCACCACAGTGGATTTGAAAGAAAAAAAAGAAAATCAAGATGTGATCGATGTGTAGATTTTCAGCTTTATTTTAAGAGGTTCCACAAAAGTATTGGCATTTACCATTTAGGAATTACAGCCATTTTAAACAAAGTACTTCCATTTTCAGGGGCTCAAAGGTATTTGGACAGTTGACTGACAAGAAGTTATTTGACCAGGTGTGGCCCATTCCCTCGTTAATTCAAGACAAATGAAGCAGATAAAAGGTCTGGAGTTGATATCAGGTATTGAGTTGGCATTTGGCAGCTGATCGACTGGAGCTACCAATATGAAGTTCAAGGAGATCTCAATGCAAGTGAAGGAGGCCATCATTAGGCTGAAAAAACA
>CM074998.1:11914498-11928254 GCA_037576825.1 Pangasius krempfi
GGGGGCCATACAAACTACTGAGTACCATTTTGAGTTGCTGCAATCAAATTTCAGCAAAATGGACTAGCCTGCTGCATCATTTTTTTCCACTTCGATTTTTGGGGTGTTTTTGAATTCAGCCCTCTGTAGGTTGATAATTTTCATTTCCATCAAACGATGTGGCATCCTTTTGTGCAGTAGCTGACGTGAATGTACGTTTGACACAGTGGCGTGACAAGATGCATGTATTATGACTAAGACATTTTAAATGAGATCAGATAATGATCTGAGGTAGTGTCAGACTGTGGAAATGTGACTATATTTTCTATATTTAATGTTAGTATTAGATCAAGAATGTGGCCACCATTATGAGTGGGTCAGATTAACCCCTACTGAATCTAGAATGGACACAACTGCTGTTCTCAGAGGGTCTGAGATTATTCTGGATATTGAATATTAAAGTCTCCAACAATTAATGCTTTAATTTTATGCTAATTAGGTTACTAAAACAAACTTTCTGAGCATTTCTACATTTTTGTTTAGCTCAGGGAACAGACATGGTTGCAATATAGTGGAACCTGAGTGATGACTCAGTACAGCTAGCAGACAGTCGGTTTAGCCTTCTTGTCTGCTCCTTGGCCTTGGCTCTGGATTGTCACTGATTACCTAGGCCTGTTCTGAGACTATGTGCTATGCTGCAAGAAATGAGAGCAGCATCTTCCACAGTGGGATGGATACTGTCCTGCCCTAAAGGCCTAGCTAATTTCACATTCCTTAAGATAGAATCTCCTGTATCCAGAGCTCTTTCTGGTTTCTCAGCGGGTGCGTCACTGAGGAAAGCAAACCTATTAGTCACGTGAAGCGGAGAGAAGTGGTGCCCCCTTGGGCGAGCCTTAGCGTTAGCTTTGGCTGCCAAGTCATCACCCATTTGCCCAGCTGTGAGGGCTCTAATGCAAGGCATTCAGTCTTTCCCCTAGAGAAACCGCACTGATCTCACTCCTGCAAACCCTTTGTTTGGATGCGCACCTCTAATGCTGCAATCTTCTCCGTCAGAGAGCTAACTAATATACATTTATCACAAATAAAGCTATTACTAATGACGGAGGAAGTGACTAAACATCCTGCTCTCAACACACTGAACAAGCAGAATGTTTACCATGTTGAGTGTTTAACATACCTTAGTCAAAGATTAGTTGATATTATTTTAGATGGATCCAATGTGGATGGCCTCCGCTTGCAGTCTTTAGACAAGTGGAAAACTACACGAAAAAGAAAACACTTTCCATCACTTTGGTGGACATTAATTTTCCAGAACTTTTGTGGCTCATCTCTGTATTTCTTTGCAAATTCAGGTCTGGCCTTCCGATTCTTACTGCTGATGAGTGGTTTGCATCTGATGTCACTGGTTGTTGTTGTTGTTTTTTCTCACAGCTCTCACGTTTCATCCTGTTTCAATGTGTCATCAGCTGCTGTTGCTTTTCTTGGCTGACCTGTTCGATGTCTGGTTGTTAGTATGTCAGTGTTTTTTTTTTTCTTTTTCAGGACATTCCATATTGCTGTATTGGCTATACCCAATGCTTGTGTGATGATCGATTTTCCCTCTTTTCTCAGCTTTTCTGTATTTCTGCATAAATTTGACCTGAAGTCTTAAAACTAGATAAAGAGAACCTAATTAATCAAATGATTTAAAAAATTATAGTTTTTAATTTATTTATTGAGCAAAATTATCTACAACTTCACAAATTTTTAGTGATACTACATAAGTATATATATATACTTTATAGAAGCAGAATGAGGTAAAACATTTTGCCTGGTGAAAGCAAAAAGAAAAAATTAAATAGGAATTTAATGTACATGGTAAGAAAATACATCAATGTACATCATAAATATAAATAAGTGACAATGATTTAATGATTTAAAGAAGATTATGAAAAGATTAAAGAATACATGATCCAAATGAAGCAAATGGTGTAAACAGGATTTCTAAATAGATTTGTAAGCACCCCCCCCCACACCCTTATGAGAGAGGAAATATGCCCCATCACCTGGGTACCTGGCCTGTGGATCACCTCATATTTAATAGCTCTATTTAATAGCTCTAATGGTGATCTGTACGCTGGAATCTTTTATGTGGTGGAGCCATTGGAGCAGGACATGACTGGAGCAGAGGATTAAGAAACATCCCAGTAGGTAGTAGCGGAGGATAAGTTCCACTTGATTGCCAAACAATTATTTTCATTGCTTTTCAGCCTGGTCTCCTATATGGATAATTTCTGACTAATGTCCAGCAGTGGTCAACACTGAGGAATATGAGAGGTTTGAAGAATGCAGGCCCACACAGAGTCTGGTTTATCCTGGTTAAAAGCCTGCTTTATCCACTGTACCAGAATGAGATCAGTCAGGGGGCTGGTGATATCTGAGTAACTAGACACAAACCTAAAGGCAGCCAACTACAAGAACCACATCTGTTTTAGTTGATGTTGGGGCTTGGACACTTTGCAATTCCTGCAGGCTTATCAATTTGGGTATGCACCCAAGTCAATGGTAGATTGATATCATACTTTCACCTCTCTAGTTACCCATAATTCTGTCCTGGAGTCATGGAAACGTGAATTGGTGAAACCCAAACAGAGTGCAGAAGGAAAGGTTTTCATGGAATATTGGACTGAAGTGGATCTACCTTAGTTAAATCCAGTATCGAACATTAACATGCAGTGCCTAACTGATCAAGCAGCATTGCACTGGATACGCCTCAAATTTAGTCATTGCATTGATTTTCCTAAAGCCCACACAACCACACTGCCTAGGGCACAAACACCACAGGGCTGTTCCAGTCGTTTAACCACAAGTCAAGTATAGCCTTGAGCTCTTTCTTAACTATGGATATGGACTGGTCATACAGTACAGTGTGTGATTTTTTTTTTTTTAAGTTAAAAATACACTGTGTGTGTTTTTGCTGCCATTTCTCAATGAGTTACTTTTCTGTTTTTTTTGTGCTTTGTTTTCTTTATGCCTATTTTTGTTTGTGTTGTTTTATAGTTGTTGGTTGGGTTTGCATGGTGACAGGACTGCAGGGAAGTCAATTTCAGTCACAAATTATAACAACAAATAGCAATTTGCAGAACAGAATTTTAACTCATGAACTTTTACAGTTGCTTAGCTATATCATTCGAGTTCATAATCTGTCTCAACCAGATGCCCTGTGAACCTTTCTGTCAAGTTTCCTAAAAAACAACAAAGAAAGAAAAAAAAACACAGTGCAGCTACTGTATTTGTATATGTTCAATAAACAGAGAAGTTCTGGTTCACAGGAGAACAGATGTAATGAGAAGATGATGATCACATGGGGACCATCTTGGTCTGTTTTAGGTGAAATGAGAATACACATTGTGCTGAACAACCCAATAAACAGTCACTCTTCCTTGTGAACCCTTGTGCCATTTAAATGGGGTTATTGTTGCAGATGGAGAGGTAGTCCTTATGGAACAATTTGGGAGTTGCCCAAGGTGACTGAATGTATCAGTTGGATCTGAATTCGGGAGTTTTTGCTTATTGGTTCATGTCTAGGATTTAGGACCAGTTGGGCCATATCACGAAGATCAGAATATAGCAGATTTCTTGTTCATGCTCTGCTCCAAAGGATAGAACTCTGGTCATTTTTTTTCTGGCAATAAAAGAACCACATCCACAAAACTCTCTACTAGCTATTCTTTGTTTATGACAATATCTGTAAAAAGGAATTAAAGGAATTAATTTAGGAATTAAAGAACGATTTAGGGAAACTACGTTTGCCACGTGAAAATGTCTTGTGTCACATTAATTCTAAATATTATCCTACTTTTTACAATTCGTAGCTACATGATCTAGTCAAAAGTTTGTGCACTCTTGGTCGTCATACTTAATGTGGGCCTTCCCCAAACTGTTGCCACAAAGTTTGTATGTATTACAATTTCCCTTCACGACAGTGCCCCTGTGCACAAAGTGAGCTACATGAAGACCTGATTTGGCAAGTTGGGCCTGCACAGAGCCCTGACCTCAACCCCATTGAACACCTTTGAGATAAACTGCTACGTTGACTGCTCCCCAGGCCTCCTCGCCCAACATCAGTGCCTCACTAATGCTCTTGTAGCTGAATGGGCAAATCTCCACAGCCATATTTCAAAATCTAGTGGAAAGCCTTCTTAGAAGAGTGGCGGTTATTATAACAGCAAGGAGGGACTAAATTTGGAATGAGATTTTTGAAAAGCAAATATGGATGTGATGGTCAGGTGTCCACAAACTTTTGGTCATACGGTGTATGTTAGACTTCGTAGGCAAAGTACAAGGTTTGAAAGGGGCATATTTTGGCTTGTATTTGGATTGTTAATAGCCTGCTTTTAAAATACATCTGGCAACCCTGTCAAAAAGTGAACAAATAAAGAGCAGCAGTTGCGAGAGTGAAAGAGGTATAAATGTGGCAGAGAGATTTTGGCTGTAGTGTTGGTTTATTTACTGGCCCAAACAGTGTTTTCTCAGTGATTGGTACATGTTAAAATTAATAATTGTTAGTAAGAATATAAAATTGCTTAATCATTAGGGATCTTTTCTCTCCATTTTGCAGTGTCCTCGTAACAGTGGGCTACCAGGTAAAGGACCTGCTCCTCCGTGGCTGGTGAGTGAGACTTTCTGTTCAAAATTTGATCTAATGCAGTTCAGATGCAAAAAACAAGGTATTCAGGAAAGAAGGAGTAAAAGAAATTGAAAAAAAGATTGCTGATGATGGATTATATTCAGAGCTATAACCATACGTCTTGAAGAGTTTATACCAAAATTGGTATAGTCACACTTCTTGATAATTAACTAATCTTGTGCATTTCATTAGTAACACCTGGCTGCTAATTACTCTCTTAATGATTGTGGAAGTAGGAAGGGTGTACTTATTTTTTTTCCCACCTGGTTTCAGAATGTTGGTTTACTGTTTGGAAAAAATGACAACATATTGAAATCTGTTGTTATTTGGTTGTCACCTTTGGTTGGTTATTAGTTTATACAAGTTAATGAGGACCACATAATTGTTATTTAGGCCCTGATAAACAAAAACATAGAATGGACAAAGAGTGTCCATGACTGTATCTTATATAATGTACCTACTGAATAATTGTTCTTTTGTTTTGAGGTTTTGACTCAATGTTCTCTCTTTTATTCTCTTGCTATTAAAAGCAGCAGATAATAAAATAGTCTTCTCATTTATCACTCACTAATTGTAATTCTTCTAACTTTGTCTTTGGAATCACTTAGCGCTGTAAAATTTTGCCATTTAGGCCTCATAACTAAGGCCTAATAAAATAATGAAGACTAATAGTTGAACGCTTGTCATGTTATTCCATGGGGTGATGAGCCATGTGTGACACTGACAGAGTGTAAAGTATGTTTATGGATTTTGATATGTTCTGCTCTTTCACTAAAGCATTTACGTTGTGCTCTTAATTGCCTGCAGTTGGATATGAAATATTTATCCCCGCTCTTATTGGCTTATGAGGACCAGCTGACCGAGAAAGACCAGCTCCTCAAGTTCTCTGAGGTGAGTGTGTGTACATGTGTGCCTACATTGTCAAACCTCTTTTTTAAAATTTTTTTTTTATTGAAGTTCACATCAATAAATAAATAGAAGAATAGACAAATGGCTGTTGATTGACAGTTTGCAGTGTCAGTCTAAGGCCTGCTTGCTGTAAAGTATCCATTTCTTTGACATTTTTAGTGAACAAATGTACCAAACTGTCTATTCAACACTAAAAACTGGCCCGTGAGACTACCAGCTGAGTAATATCAATCTACTATTTCACTAGAAATCTATCTTATTATGTAACAAAACACATACCCTTCAATATTTAGAGTGCAACCAAAAGCAGAGACTGAACCATCTAACTCCAACAACTCTGAACAACACAATATCATACTCTATTAAAGGCCCGTCAACAAATTTCGCTGGAATACCAGGATAATGGCAATCACTGAGGACCATGTTATGCTGTAGTCCATCCATTTAGAATTAATTCCACAATATCCAGATACTCCTGTTTCCATCTTGTGGTAAAATGTATTATTATATTATTATAATTTATTATTCTAGTACACTAGAACTCTAGTTCACTAGATTCACTAGTACACTAGATTTTCTGTTGCACGAACAGACTCTTTATTTTCACAAATATCTGGCTCCGTGATGCATGAGAGCTGTAATTGTTTATAGCCTGGTCTGTATGAAGCTTACATGCAGGTTCTTACTTTTCCCCCACTGTAAAATGTGCTTGATTTACGCAAAATAGAGCAGCAGTGGAGTTCTACTTGTTTTATTTGGGTGTATCAATTACTTCGAGCTAGTCAAATAAGTGTCAGAAATTGTGACATGGAAAATGTTGTTGTCATTCTGACTCGATTAGACCATGATGCACTTTATACACAAACATTTCGCTCTATAATTTTTTGTTTTTAGTGGCAAGACGTCTGCTTTGTTTTCACAAGGCTGGATTTGAATACTTTCTGTAACAAGCTTGTGCTGATATCGTTTATGTGGATATGGCACTAGAAACCGTGGCTGAACTAAAATTAAAATCTGAGGTGATTAATCACTGTAGGCGTAAGCACAGCATTTCACTTGCATCTTTTGTGTGAATTAAGTCCTAATAGTTGTGCTGGCTGTATGGCATAAACTTCATTTCATGCAGTCCATCCTTCTCTAGAGCTGCAGCTGAATGCTGGTGCATGTGTACAGCTAGTGAAGTAATCCATATATTAGCAGAGTTTGTGTATTTAATGACAAAAATGTCTTGAACCAGCATATTAATCAATAGCAACATATTTGGCAATTTCATTTTAATTGAATATTTTATTATCTTTATTTACGATGCAGAAAAATCAAAGCCAAAGCATTAGACTATAGCATGCATATCCCTGTAGTTACATTAGTGATTAATTCAAGTGAAGCAAAGCAAGATAAGTTATCTTACACGACATAAAAAAAAATGAATCAGTTAGCCCATGCCTCATTAAGTGATTGAAGTTGCTTTCAGATGATATTGATCAGGCTCATTTGGAACAAACTGTTACAAAGTGCTTTGCTTATTTCATATTAATTAATCTAAAAGGAAGGGAGTGGGGGGTATTTGACAAGTATCACATGCATTTAACACAAGAGCATTTGGTTTGATTAGAAAATGTTTGTGCATGAATTAAGAGTTAAAATGGGAACGTGAGACTTGGCAGCTCTTTGGTAAATACAGAAACATCGATGCCACCATCCCACTCAGCATATTAACAGAATATTAAAATGAAATTTTGTTTCTTTATTTAATTTATTCATTTACAATAAATTAATTGGACCCATTGGCAAGTCCAGTTTTACATTCTTTCGTTCATTCTCTCATAACTACACACATTTCCTGCTAAGTAGGCACATGACAAACCGTGCTGTTATATGAAAATAATGCACAAATAAACAGGAGGGACATTAGTAGCGTTGTGGTACTCGAAACCAGTCTTGGACTTGGGCCGGTCTTGAGACCACATATCAGTGGTCTCAATCTTCTCATAAACTCAGGTGAAATTTTACCCGTCTTGTGAAGACTCACAATATTTTTCTGACACCACCCAAACCATAACATAATTTTCATGAACATGTACTTTGTAATGTTTACATTACAATACAAAATGTAAACGTCTATCTCTCCATGTGGAGTTATATAGTGCCTGTGTTTCAAAATACTTCATCTTCATCATAAGGACATCATAATGCACAGCTGTATTTGGTCTCAGAAAGTTGTATGAGACTAAACAAATTCTAGTTTTTAATACATTTGATTTACCTGCTGTGTGCTTAAATGAAAGGAAATGTGCTTTGTTTTGCACATCTTTACATGTCTTGTTGCAGAAAGAATCTTTTGTATGATTAGCAAACTCTGGGTCATTTCATTTAGTTCATGTATGCTCCCTGACCCCCCAATGCAATGATATAAAATAGTGTGGTGTTGGTCTCATCTTGGCCTTGCCCCCCGTCATACTTGGCCTTGGACTCCACTGGCTATGGTGTTGGACTTGACCTGTTCCAGACTCTAAAGGGAACCCATCCTCATCTGGGTGTCAACGGATAGTGAAATTATAAATAATTCCCTTCTATAACTAGTGCAGTTGTGTAAACAGGAAATTCATTCAAGTTTTCACATGAAGTCTATTTTAAGTTATCTCACTGATGTGAGACTTGAGTACAAAACTGTTTGTGGCAATTGCAGTCTTTAAGCTATCATAGCAGTTGTAGTCCTAAGCCATCATAGCAAAACTGTTCATATCAATTGCAGTCCAGAGCCATCTTCATGGTTTTTAAGTGGTAGATCTCACCTGAACACTGAGACTGTGTCTGAGTCCCGATCACTAATTGGAAGGCTGTTCCATAACTGTGAGGCTCTGTAAGAGAAAACTCTGCCCCCTGCTTTAGCCTTCACTATTTGAGGTACCAACAAAGAGCCTGCACCTTTTGATTGAAGTAGGCATGGCGGATCATATCTTCTGGTTCTAGTAAGGACTCTGCTGTTGTATTCTGGACTAACTGGAGCTTGTTTAAGCACCTACTGGGACATCTAGACAGTAAAGCTTTACAATAATCAAACCCCAGTGGTAACAAAAGCATGAACTAGTTTTTTATACATTGTGTAGTGACATTATATTTCTTATCGTAGCAATATTTCTGAGATGAAAGAAGGCTGTCCTAGTAATATCTACATGGAAGACTGGAGTCAATAATCACACCAAGGTCTTTTACTGCTGCACATGATGAAACAGAAAGGCCATAATAACTCTGGATGGCCTTTCTATGTCATCATGTGCAGCAGTAAAAGACCTTGGTGTGATTATTGGTGTGAGCACAAGTACTTGTACTAGGAACACATGCAGCTAGAAGTAATCTTTCCGATCTACTTCTGATCTACTTAGAGTAGAGAAGTCACCATTTACATCTACAAACTGATAACGATCAGTCATATAATACCTGAGCCAGGAGAGGGCCGTTCCCTTAACTCCAACAACATATTCTAGTCTATCAAGGAGAATAGTGTGATCAGCGGTGTCAAAGGCTGCACTAAGGTCAAGCAACACAAGCAAGGAGCCACAACACTGATCAGAGGCCAGTACATGGTTCCACAAAAGCCCAAGATAATTTTCTTATCAACCATTATGCATGCCAGTAAGATTATCAAACATTACGCATTTAGAATACAACTTCTTCAATTTGTTTCGTGTGTTTGTAGGAAGAATTAAAGAAGTTGAGAATGCGCACAGAGGAGGTGATTCAGGAGAATGAGAAGCTTCACACAGAGCTCAGCAAGAGGAGCAGTGTCAGTAATAAAGAGTGGTATGTCTCTCTCTCTCTCTCTCTCTCTCTCTCACTCTCTCACACACAAAGGGCAGTTTATTAGGTATACCTATCTAGGAGCATATTAGGCAGTTTTTGGATTTCAGAACAGCATATATTTGCTGGGCATGGATAATTTGTGCAAAAATGCTATACCATGTGGAAATGATTATGTATCTGCAATTTAAACAGCTGCTGGTTTGCTATGAAAAGCCCTTTCCACCTTATTGCAAAGGTAGTTGATGGATTTGAGAACAATAGGCAATGTGCAGCCCAGTGAAGCAATGAAAATTTGTTGTCATGTTCCTGGGCGTGGCATGGCATGTTACGCTGGTGATATGTGTCTCCTGACATAGAGCGTTTTTGTGCTGAAAGTATGCATTCGAGGGTGGATAAACTGTAGCCATGAAGGGATGAACTTGGTCTACAATAACATTTTAATTTGCAGTGTCATTTAAACATTGTTTAATGGGTATCAGGTGCGTGTGCCAGGAAAGCATTCCCTACACCATCACACTGTTGACATCGATTGTACTGTTTGCACCAAACTGGAATTACAATGGACTCATGTTGTTTTTGCCAAATTCTGATGCTTCCCTCAAAATGATGCAAAATAATTTCTACAACAGTGCAGTTTTGAAGCTCCTGTGCCCACTGGAGGACTGCTTTCTTGTTCTTCAAGACAACATAGGTGCCCAACTTGGTTTAAAGCTGCTGTGGCCCATTCAAAACCAATAAGTGCTGTGTCCTTAGATGTCATTTTGCACATCTGATGTCATTTTGACTTCAGATCCGATTTTCCCCATATCTTCTTCGTCCTCAAGATCTGTTTCTTTTTTCCCTCTTATCAAACCCCTCAAATGGATGTGGTCTTCTGCTGTTTTAACCCATTGTCCTCAAAGTTTGATGTGTTGTGTTTTCTGAGATGCTTTTCTGCTCACCACAGTTGTAAAGTGTGGTTATTTGAGTTACGTTATGTAGCCTTTCTGTCAGCGCAGACCAGTCTGACCATTCACCTCTGACCTCTATCATCAAAAAGGCATTTCCACATGCAGAACTGCTGTCCACTATTTTTGGGCACCATTCTGTGTAAACTATAGCAAATGTTGTGTGTGAAAATCTCAGGCAGTCAGCTGTTTCTTAAATAAGCCTGGCACTAATAACCGTGCCACAGTCAAAGTCACGGAGATCCCCCCCCCATTCCCCTCATACCTGAAGCTCTTGACCTGTATCTGCATGATTATATGTAATGCGCTACTGCCACATGATTGGTTGATTCGATAACCGCATGAATGTGCAGGAATAAATGTCTTCCTATTAAAGTGGATGGTGAGATTATATTAAAATATTGAGAAATAAAACTCCCACAAAAGTCTATTATTCCAAGGACACATACATAGGTTTTTTTGTTTGTTTGTTTGTTTGTTTTTTGTTTCAAAGGCAGTTTGTTTCAGAGGAAAGTATTAATATACATTAATATTACATGATACCGTTCTACTCTTGTCTGGTGTATTATAAAATATTTATTTTAAACATTAATTTTAAACATTCTTTGAAGATGAAAATATTTTTCCACAGATGTTTTTGAGGAAAAAAAATACTATAAATGATTTTTGTCATAGTGAAAAACGATGAAGATTGAATGTTTGAAGAATGAACTGTTTCATTACATGCACTTTCCTGGTTGATAGTCAGGAAAGTGGCACATCAATACTTATTTATTTTGAAGAAAGACATTTTTTTTTGTGTGTGTGTATGCGGATCAGGAAAAGGCACTCAACAATTTATTTTGATATAGAATTAAGTATTTTTTTCAGTCACCTTAAAAAAAAAACTGGACTAATGATTTTGATTTTAAACTGTTTTTAGGGATTAAAAATTAGTAAGTCATTTTTACTTATCACTGTAAGTCATGACTATGGGTGTAGCACTCAGGCATTCATTGTAAAATTCAAGTGTTAATAGTGTCTTTGCAAAAGCACTTAAAGGCAAGGAGAGGTCAATAATGGGCAAGTAAAACAATGTAGAATTGCAAAATCATGAAGATAATTCAGAAAAACAACAACAACAACAACAGAAACATGACAGATTAGCAAAAACAAGCCAGTTGCCCCAAGAGCTTGCTGTAACAGTGAGCTTATATACACATTCCAGGCAAGAGGTCTGTGTGTATGTAAAATGAAGAACAGGAAAAATGTGTTCAATATGCTTGGAAAGGCGAGTGTTATACTCTATCCACATGGCGTCACGGTCACATGGTAATGACTTTGCCATTGGCACTCAACAAGTCAGCAAGCACACAGGAATATTTCACTACTTGAGAAGTAAACCACCCTGGCGGTCCTCCACTCAGCTGTGGAGCTTTTGAGGTTCTGTTTTGAAACGCCTGGATGCACACACCTCTGGTAAACCAGTGACCTAAAAGATGATACTTTCTTATTGGGGCATACACAAAAACAATAATACTTCTCACCTGTTCCATACTACATAAGATTGCCCAAGTAGATTTTCTTGGGTTGCAAACTGCATCTCTCACTCTGAAGCTAGTCTCAGTTGTGGATTCATCCTGCCAGATGGGTCCAGGGTTCCTAGTTTGCTCCTGGGCTTAGATTATTCAGAGTATGCTGATTATTTTAGTAGTTATAACCCCTGTTCATACAAATATTAGCAAAATTATTCATGTTTATTGTGGTCTTGTTAAGGTAAAGGACAATACATAGGGTTTCTGAAAGGGTTTTTCGTTCCAAGACATTCCAAGAAGAACCCCTTTAGAAGGCTATAACGTTTAATTATCCAAAGAACCCTTGAGAAACCTTTTTTATGTACACTATATAAATCCTCTATGAATTTGCAAATACTGTATGAAAACATGAATACTGTACAGTTAAAGCCAAATCCCACACATTTCATGTTACCATACATTTCCTGTGTTAAGTCAATTAGGGTGTTTACTTTATTTCTATGAGATGTTATTTCAGAATAATAACTAAGAGACAGATTTATTTCAGCTTTTATTTACTGTATCAGATTTTCAGTGGGCATTGCCTTTTAATTGCTTAACTTGAATAAAATGCATGGGGTAGCCTTTCACAGGCTTCTCACAATACTTTGCTGGAAATTTTGCTCATTCCTCCTGACAGAACTGGTGTAACTCGGTCAGGTTTGTGGGATTCCTTGTTGGACACACTTTTTCAGTTCAATCCACAATTTTTTTTATGGGATTCAGGTCAGGTCTTTGTGATGGCCACTCCAATATTTTCAATTAGTTGTCTTTAAGCCATTTTGTTACAACTGTGGAGATATGCTTTGGATCATTGTCCTACTAGAAGACCCATTTATGACCAAGTTTTAACTTTCTGACTGATGTCTCGAGGTTTTGCTTAAGTGTTTGTAGATGATTCTGATGTGTGCACCAGTCTGTAT
This sequence comes from Pangasius krempfi, assembly GCA_037576825.1. Taxonomy (NCBI): domain Eukaryota; kingdom Metazoa; phylum Chordata; class Actinopteri; order Siluriformes; family Pangasiidae; genus Pangasius; species Pangasius krempfi. Next base: position 11,927,280 of record CM074998.1, read on the forward strand.
TCCAGCAAACACCTCCACAGTATGATGCTGCCACCCCCATGCTTCACAGTTGAGATAGTGTTCTTCAGATTAAAAGCCTCACCTCTTTTCCTCAATACTTAGTGCTGATCATTATGTCCAAACAGTCTGGCCTTTTTTTTTTTTTTAGGTTGGTCCTGGAGTACAGACTTCTTCCTTGTGTGACAGCCTTTCAGGCCATGGATGTAAGATTCTCTTAATGGTGGATGTAAATATTTGGTACCTGATGCCTCCAACTCCTTCACTAGTTCTTTTGTTGTTGTCTTGGGGTTCAGTTGAAACTTTCTTTTCTGAATGATGCAGTGTCTGTGTGGTCCCAAGATTTTTTAATATTTGCTTACAATTGTACAGATACTGTTGGTATCTTCAGTTGTTTGGAAATTGCTCCTAAGGAAGAACTGGACTTGTGGAGGTCCACAGTTTTTTTTTTGGAGGCTCTAGAGGTAGGCTCTTAAGTACAGCCACAGGTGCATCCCTAATTAACTCCTAAGTCTTACAGTTACTTAATTCAGACGCTTCTAAATGTCATTACATCAATTTCTGGAATCTTCCAGACTGTTTAAAGTGACAGTCAAAATGGTGTATGTAAACTTCTGACACACTCAAATTCTGATGTATTGAGTTAAAGCTGAAATAAATCTCTCTAATCGATTGTTTTAAAATCACCTCTGATGTGAACAAAGTAGATGCCCAATTGACTTGCCAAAAGAAATGTATGGTAACATAAAATGTGTGTTGTTGTGATTGATTGTCATTAGCCTAGGTGTATGTAAACATTTTGCCTCAACTATAATTGTCAGCATTTCCAGAAAATTGCTTTTTTTTTTTTTTTTTTTACATGTGGCTGCAGTAATAACGGTCACTGACATTTCCTCATTTACTCTCTCCCTCTCTCTCTCTCTCTCTCTCTCTCTCTCTCATATATATATATATATATATATATATAGTGCACTGATG
>CM074998.1:11928354-11939665 GCA_037576825.1 Pangasius krempfi
CTGCCTCTCTCTCTCTCAGTCTGTCTCTCTCTCTCTCTCATATATATATATATATATATATATATATAGTGCACTGATGTTTTTGTCTTGGCAGCAGTATTGAACAAAAAAAATTGTAAAAGTCCAGTTACATAAAATTCATTGATAAGCAACTGACTGAATGACAACAGTTATGTTTTAATGCTTAAACATTAACAATTGGTTCATGGCTATAAATTAAACAGTTTGAAGTGGTTATGTTTTGTAGTGGCACTTCATGTGACCAGTGGCACAGTCCATAAACAGATAAGACACATCCATTTTTAATTTTACATGAGGAGAATAAACTCTGTTCATTCCTGTTTACATATTCAGTCAGTCCTTCAGCTAAATAATTTTCCTTGTTAGTAGTGTTGTCTGGTTACAGATTCAGTAAAGACAATATGACGTGTGTGTGTGTGTGTGTGTGTAGGAAGCAGTTGCAGGATCAGGCAAGGCTGGTATTGGAGGAGAATCAGGTGCTCATAGAACAGCTGGAACTGCAGCATGATAAAGCCAAGGAGACACACACCAAACACACACAAGAAGGTAAAACACACACAAGCATATGCTAAGATGCTACACATGCATGCACAAACACACACACACAGAGAGAGAGAGAGAGAGAGAGAGAGAGAGAGAGAGAGAAAGAAAGACAGACACTGCAGTCTGTTTGATCTCAAATTGTGTTGGAGCAGATATTTTGAACACAGGACCAGAAAGTGTTGTTATACATATTAGCATTTGAGATTCTCTTTACTGGTTTAATGCTTCAAGTTTCATAAAATATGTATTATTTACCTTATTTGTAGCTGTTTCTTTTTTCTTTGAAGCATCCCTTGATTTGAACTCTTTACATCTCTCTTTACAGTGTGTAAGGTGTCAAAACAGGTCATGTTGTTGGAGGCTGAGAAGCAGAACCTGGAGACTGAGTTAGAGGTGGCACATAAAGAGCTCTGCATGCTGAAGGTGAAGCTTCAGAAAGCTAGTTCTGCCTTGGAGAACTCGGTCAGCCGTGTCGAGCACACTACCACTACAGACAAACTCAAATGGTACGTTTAAAAATGAAAAAAACACTACATATTACGACCAGTATTGTACAAAATTCAAGCAAATATCCTTTAGGCACAGGTTCAGGAATTATTCTCCCACTAAAGATTATTCTTTAAAAATAAAGCATTCATCCTTTCAACCAGCTACCTATCTACCATCTTGTCCAGGTAAGTCTGGGAGTTGACAGCTTGGAAGGACAGCTGTGGTGGTTTTATGATATGAACTTCCATATTTTGCTTGACAGGCAAGGCAATCAGGCCATCAGTCACAGACATATAGGGTGCAAAGCGTATAAATTACCCCAGCACTACGAGAGATTAAAGATCAATCACCCAACAACTGGCTGAGGAGAGCGTAGAGCCCTTAATCATGCAGGTCAACTCTGACAGCAGTTACAAATGGAATAACATGAGACGCGTGCATCAGCTCTGGAATTATTGGCACCCTTTAAGAGCATGGGTCAGAATAATAAACATTACACACAATGATTCAAACGTTCTTCTCTTGTCTACAGAAACTGTATTATTACCTCTGGTAACCAATTAAAATTTGCCAGGAACACAATTTTGCAGCGAGTCTTGTGAAGATTGGTGACATCTTGAATTCTGCTAAATATTAGGATATTTTAGTCCAAAAAATAGTCTTGAGGCTAAGACTTGGACATAGATGGATCTTTTCAAAATCAACACAGAAATGTTGCCAGAACAGCTTCAATGCATCTTGCCATAGATTGTCCAAGTGTCTGGAACAGTCCTGTAGAGAGATGGACACCAGTCTCTGAAACAATCCACTCAGTTGGTATTTTTGATGATGGTTGTGGAAAGTGCTCTCTAACACATCACTCTATAATAGATGTTCAACTGAGCTGAGATTTGGTGACTTTGTAGGCCACTGCATATGATTTACAGATGTGGAAAATTTGCATCCATCATTGTTTATTCCATAGTTTATTCCATGTTTAATAAAAATCAGACTTTACTTTTGATTTTTTTTGTTTCAACAAATTTTTTTTAATGATAAAACAAATGAAATTGGCATGGACAAAAAATGATGGGACCCTTAACCTAATATTGTGTTGCACAACCTTTAAAGTATCTGTAGCTCTCAATGAGAATTCTGCACCTGTCGACAGGTAGTTTGTCGCACTCTTCCTGAGCAAACTGCTCCAGCTGTCTCAGGTTTGAAGTGTGCCTTCTCCACACTGCGTGTTTCAGCTCTACAGATTCCATAGATGTTTGATAGGATTCAGATCAGGGCTCATAGATGACCACTTAATAATAATAATCCATTGTTTTGTTCTTAGCCATTCTTGGATGCTTTTACTGTGGGCTTTGGGTCTTTATCATATTGAAGGACTCATGACCTGAGACTGAGACAGAGCTTTCTGATACTGGGCAGTACGTTTCGCTCCAGAATGCCTTGATAGTCTTGAGATTTCATTGTGCCCTGCACAGATTCAAGGCACCCCATGCCAGATGCAGCAAAGTAGACCCAAAACATAACTGAGCCTCCTCCATGTTTCACAGTAGGTATGGTGTTCTTTTCTTTGAAAACTTCATTTTTTGTCAGTGAACATAGAGCTGTTATGACTTGCCAAAAAGCTCCAGTTTTGTCTCATCTGTCCAAAGGACGTTCTCCCAGAAGCACTGTGGCTTGTGAAAATAAAATTCCAGTCTGGCTTTTTTATCTTTTTCTTTTAACAATAGAGTCCTCCTGGGTCTTCTTCCTGTGAGCCCACTGTCACTCAAAAAGCGACGGATGGTGCGATCAGACACTGATGTACCTTGACTTTGGAGTTCAGCTTGTATCTCTTTGGAAGTTTTCCTTGGCTCTTTGTCGATCTTTTGCACTATCCTTCTGTTCAATCTGGGGATGATTTTCCTCTTGCAGCCACGACCAGAGAGGTTGGCTACAGTCCCATGGACCATAAACTTCTTAATAATATTTGTAACTGTAGTCACAGGAACATCAAGCTGCTTGGAGATGGTCTTCTAGCCTATCCCTTTAACATGCTTGTCTATAATTTTCTTTCTGATCTCCTCAGACAACAGTCTCCTTTGCTTTCTCTGGTCCATGTTCAATGTGGTATACACGATGATACCAAACAGCAGAGTTTTCTCCATTTAAATAGGCTGAATGACTGATTATAAGATTGAAGGTATGTGTGATACTAATTAAAGAAAACAGTTAGCATGAAATATGACTATAATCTGAATATTTATAATCTTTTCTAGGGGTACCAACAAATCTGTCCAGGCCATTTTAGAATATCTTTGTAGAATAAGCAATAATTTATCTGTTTTCACACTTTCTTTGCTTTACTCTATGACATGCCAAAGGCATGCAGGTATACATGAGACAATTGCTTTTAATTTCATCACTTTTCAGGAGGAATGAAGCATTGTTTCAATGCGCTGTAAGGGTACCAACAAATTTGACCACATCTGTACATCGTTTTCATACTAATCCAACCATTCAGTGAACCCTCATGCCCTGTGGAAAGGGGTGGGGTTATCCTGAAAGAGACCACTCCCATCAGGATAGAGATGTTTTATATCATGGGATAAAGTTATCAGTCAGAAATTTGGTTTAATTTGCAGTGACCCTTCCCTCTAAGGGGATAAGTGGACCCAAACCTTTAAAAAGTGACATAGGCACCATAAAAAAAAAAAAAAAAAAAAAAATACCACCTGTCTGTATACTAATGCATTCTTTGTAGGAAGTTGGAAGAAGAAGAGAAGATGAAGTGTACCGAGGTGGAGGGGCTGCAGGATCGTGTGGCCACTCTGCAGGCTGAGAAAAAGACTTTTCTTTTAGAGAAAAATGACCTCAATGCACACATCAAACACTTGGAGAGCGAGCTCCAGCTGGCACGCCAAGCGAACAGGTGCACATGCCACTGATCCAACATACAATTTTAGTGATGTTTTCCAACAGATGTACCTTGTTTTGCAATATTATCTGATCCTGCTTATGAGAGGTTCCTTGTTCTAGATGTTCTTTAACCATTGTTATGTTTTGGACTTGATGTGACTTCAAATGAGTTAAACCCGCGGTGTTAGAGAAAGCACAAGATGTGCAGAGCATGGAATGAATAATAAGATTGGAGCTGTTGTCATGTGTATTAACATTCATTGCTGCACTCTCCTTTGTCTCTTTTTTTCTAACTTGCTGTCTGTCTGTAGAAAGGCTCAGAGGCGTATCGATCTTCTGAAGCAGCAGATTGAAGATTCCTTAGAGAAGGAGCTCGTAGCCCACCAGTACCTCACCAGCGTTGTGATGCTTGCAGAGAAAACCACGTATGAGAGAGACCAACTCATACACATGGTAGTACACACACACAAGCACAACCTGTAAGGAAGAAAAATACACTTGTGCCCAACCTGTCACTTACTGCATGTAAAGTGCTAATATTAGTAGGCATCACCAGACTCTTTCACTGGCCAAAAAGGATTAATGTATTTTTCAATCTTGAGCCAAGTTTTTAAAGTAGGTTGTGTGACCATGCGTACCTACTTAGAAAAGACTTGAAATAACTTGTTTCTGGTTCAGGGATGCAGAATAGCCTGACATGTCTTGCCATTTCTACCCCACAATGTTTAAAAGTGAGAGAATAGTCATCGCAAAAGGTATTACGATCAGATCATGTACATGTACATGCTGCCTGATATGATGCCAGTGCCAGATCTTGACACCTTTTCCCTCTGTGGCTCCTCTCTCCCCCCGGATCTGGTTGAATCATTCTGATTTTCTACTTCTGCTTGGAGCTTTCTGCACTTGTGACTCACTTTTGGTTGCTGTGCATGGTCCCATGTGCGTACCTTAAATATTGCACTTCATATATTTAAACAGTTCATACCCAAGTTTATCTCACATTTGCTTCAGTGGATAATCTCACCTCTTTAATGTAGATTTGTACCTAAGAACTAATGCTGTAATCATAAGTGCTTATCCCAGGACTCACACATACTACTGTTTGCTTTACTCATCTACAACTAATGATTTATAATCCCACTATCTGGTGTCACCTAGAAAAGTCTGGCTCCTCTCCAGGTTCCTTCCTAATGTCGTCTCAGGGAGTTTTTCCTTGCCAGTGTCACCTCTGGCTTGCTCATTAGGGATCTAAAGCTACATCTGGATATCTGTAAAGCTGCTTTGTGACAATGTCTGTTGTTAGAAATCACTATATAAATAAAATTGAATTGGATTTGAGGAAAAAAGTCAAATTTAGGAGTCTAAAGCTAAAGGACAGTTCAAAAACTAATCAGCTGAAAGTCTTTTGGGGGAAAAAAAAAAAAAAAAGATTTCTATTGTCTCTATATACATCGAACTTCTAACAACAGTGTCTAACCTAAATATACCAGTTTATTTTTTATTCTTGGAAAAATGAACATCAGCCTCGGTTGATTTCTGCTTGGTTTCCCCTACTACGCTTGAGTGACTGGAGGTCCTGGAAATGTAACTCACAGAGCTCTGTAATAAATCATGTCTCACTCAGTCTGCGTGAGCAGGCACATACCACACAGCGCAGCACACTACCAGTCATCAGTCACTCCATCATTCTATCACTCTATCGCTGTCTGTCTACTACAATGCATGTTCGGATATAAAATGTTTGGTTAAGGTTCCTTTAATTAATATTATGTGCAGCCTTAGGTAATATCAATGAAACAAAAATCTTAGCAATAATCTACACTGATATACATATATTCAGTGTTAGCACAGCAACCAAGTAAGCTAAGACGTGTATGATTTGACTTTTGTTCTAATGTTTGTTAAACTATTCATGCATTAGTTAATGTTTATTCCTTCCATGACTAAATGCACACAAATTAGTATCAGTTAAATTGCAGTATGTAACTAATTGTTGATAATCAGGTCTGCTGTTGTAAATATTGGAACCCACTATTCGATCACAGTTGTGAACTTTACTTCTGGTTTATTTGTGGCAGTACTGTTGATTTTTTTTAAAAATTTTATTCTGATTGGTCACAAGGTATTGATTTAATTTTCTATAACGGCACAGTAGTGCCAGCTATAATTCGAATCGCAGGTTTATATAAATGCACTCATTTTATGCACGTTAGCATTTCTATAATAACAGCATTTTCTATGAGGAGACATTTATGTAGCATTTACGGAAGGAGTCTCTAGTGTTTTGTAAGAGTCAGAGGTAAATCTTTAATTTTTTTTTTTTACACAGGAGAGTCTTCAAGACAGGATTATGCAGACTATAAGATGTGGTTTCTCAGGAATAAGACAGGCTTTTTTTGTCTTATTAAATTCAAGAGAGAGAAAAAAAAGAAGGTGATGAAAGTGTGACTGTTTATAGTTGTTAGAACGTACAGTGGATATAAGAAGTCTACACAACCCTGTTAAAATAGCAGGGTTTTGCGACGTAAAAACAAAAAAATAAATAATGTCAGATCTTTTTCCACCTTTAATGTATTATATAGCGACCAATAAAATTCAAGTGAAAAACAAATAGAAATGTTTTGTTGGGTGGGGGAGAGAAAAAGTAAAAATGTACAATAACGTGGTTATTGTGTACACATAAGTATGCACACCCCTTGACTAATACTTGGTTAAAGCACCTTTTGCTTGTAATACAGCACTCAATCTTGTTGGGTAAGATTCTACCAACACATCTTGATTTGTCAGTTATATTCCACTCTTTCTTGCAAAACTGCTCCAGGTCTATTCAATTTGGTTGGTTGCTTGCTATATCACATGAAAGATGGAAAAACATCCAACATGATTGATCAGGGTTTCATTTTATTTATTTATTTTACATCACATGAACCTGCCATTTTGGGAAGTAACATAATTAAATGTAACTATGAAAGGATGAAAAGTATGATGTGTTGTTTTTTAACAAATAAAAATGTTTAGGGTTGAGAAATTGCTGTGGTATAAGAGGAATAAAACATTTCAGAACATGCTGTTACAGGTAAAAAAAAAACAACAAAAAAAAACAAATCAACTTCAGGGTCGTAACAGTAACCCTGCTTCATGTCTGCTTCAGAGTGCGTCATCTAGATAGCATTAGCAGTGAAGTTTAAAAACATTTCTAACACAATATATACGATCTGTAAAGATGTATGTGTATTTATGAATGCCAATGTCTACCTTCTTTATATTCATGGAACTTTATACACTGCATGGCCAAAAGTATGTGGACACCTGATCATCACACCTATATGTGCTTTTAGAACAGCCCATTCCAGATGTAGTCCCCACTTTGCTGTTATAATAACCACCACTCTTCCACTGAATTTTGGATCGTGGCTGGGGGGATTTGCCCATTCAGCCACAAGAGCATTAGTGAGGTCAGGTATTGATGTTGGGCGAGGAGAGGATGTATATAATTTTAAAGACATGCTCATATAGCTATCCATGGTCTTAAAGACACCAACTCAGAGCTGCTCTAACGTTTATACATAAACTCAAGGACACACGCACATTATGTACTCAGAGACGTGATCTGCAGACAGACCTTACTGAAAATCACACTCCTGCAGAGGCAGCACACACCTAATTTGAACAGCTAATGAGATTATATTATGCTTAATTTATTAGATTGTACTTGATCATTAGTATTGACATCCCCGTTAATGCAATTAAACTCTCTTGAATTTACCACAGAACACCGTATGTACACAAACAATGCAGGCCATCTCTTGAGTGTTCTCTTTGGTTTTTGCTCATTAGGTAACTTGATATGCCATTAAACAGCAATATATCACATTCACTATCCTAAAGCTTTAACTGAAGCAGCCCAATTTGTGTTATTAGTCTTTATTGAAAGCCCCCATTCTTCCTTTTTCTTTCCTTCCCTGCTGACCTGCAACTTTTGCCCATCTTTCTTTGTATTTTTCCCTACTCCTCTAATTAATCTTTATCCGTTTCTGTCTCATTTTCACTATTTCTCTTTAGGACTTTATTTTGCTCTTGCTAAACCTTTCATTCTACTCTCTCTCCTTGTCTCTCTCTCTTTCTCTCACTCTGTAGCTATGTAATCCATCCTATTTCCTGTTTCCCTCCTCAGGCCTCATGTCTGGAGAAAGACAAGCAGGGCATCCTTACCCGCATCTTGGAGGGCACCGTCCATCTCGGAAAACTTCAGGAAAAGGTCAAGGTAAGGGCAGGACCCACCCCACCACCACCACACACACACATGCACGCACGCGCGCACACACATACAGCACACAGACGCACAAACAGCTTGGCAAAACCTCAGGTCATACACACACACACACACACATGCTGTTAGCTACAGCATGTGTGTTACAGTACAAAGATATCAAATTCATGTAAAATTGCACTGAAAAAAGATTTTCATATTTTCATGCATTAGCTATTTTTAGCTCCGAATTTTATACGGCTACAAACAGTGAACATAATGCAATAATGCTACACACTGCTGATATTTGACTTAAATTTCCTGAGATCCACATAAAAATCAGCCTTATTCAGCTTCAGACAGAAATATTTTTATTTGAGTCTCTTGCACATAGTTACACTGAGTCCCAAATATTTACAATATTGTATGCACACCTAATAGGGTGTAACAGTGTTGGCTTTGTAGAACCTACATGGTGAATTATGGGCCGAAAATTCTAAAGTTTGATTCAGCCACGGAAAAGAGAGACTCCAATAACCACAACTTAATATAAATATATATATATATATTTATATTTATAAATTTTCTCAAAAAGGCTTAAAAGGTTCAGAGCAGCTATAGCACAGTATGACGTATGAGTTCAATGTAGTGATCCCTGTGTGAAGCAGCCTAATAAAATAGACACACAATGAGACCGAATGCTCACAGGGACACAGACAAAACTTAGTTAAATAAACCTTCCATCATCCATGTAACAATGGTTACTCCATACACACACACACACACACACACACACACACACACACACACACACACACACACACACACACGCACACAGCCTGAGATGCTCATGAGACCTCACACACAAACACCCACTTTGAGTAGTGTGTTATGGCAGGTAATAAAGCAATTCTGCAGAGGCTCTTCTGCTGTTTGAAATTCCATGTGTTGCTAAAGCTGATGTGTAAATAAATCAATACTCTTGCAGTTTGACCCTATGCTGTGTACTTTATTTTCTTTACAGAGACATAATATATGATAGAGAATGGATGACATGAATATTCTGTTGATACGCTTGCGAGTTTGGTTACTGAAAAGAAACAAGCAGGATTTATATACAGTGTTTATGGTTGGGATTATGGGCCTGTTGTTCCATCATTATTTTGGAAAATGCTTTGAGCCACATCTGAGAAATTAGTGTGCTATAGATATTTAAAGAGCCTATGTTATCTGATCTAGTTTATGAAATTTCATATTCATGTGTTGAGACATTATCAGAATATGATCCCTGCAGTTTCATAAAATTGCCCTTCTATAATACAGTATAGGAGCAGAACCTAGGAAAGTGTGATCTGAACTTGAATGTGCATGTGAACTCTCTCTCTCTCTCTCTCTCTCTCTGTCTGTCTGTCTATCTCTATCTCTCATTTTGATATAAACCTCCAATATGAGTTTGACCACTTGTGCTGGTCTGAATCTAACCCAGGATATGATCTTAGAAAGGTTGAATCTAGTTTAAGAACAGTTTCCTTTCACAAAAGATTCCAAAACGAGCCCCTTTAAAAAGCCATTAACTATCTAAAGGACTCTTTTCTAAGCGTGTAATAGTATCATATTTTAAGATAAATTGCACTATACAATGCAGGTACCAAAGGGCTTTCAAACAACAAATTTAATATTTAACTTCAAATTTCAGTGTATGCCTGGGTTAATTTACGTGTGCTTTTATTGTATTCGTACAGGATGCCTTCTGTAATGATTTTTCCTTAGTTGCCTGAAGAACTTCAGGTGAATCGTTTAATCCTTTTGCTACTAAATCAGTTTTCTCCAAGGCTGTCTCATTCTGCAGCAGTTCAAATTCAACTGTGCTTTCAGTTTCTTTCCTGTCTGTTATCCCTTCTGTTGTTTTGTTGTACTAGGCAGGCTTCTCCATCAGGAAAGGAGACTGAAAAGGGGTATAGAAAAACAGTGAGGGGCAGGTACCAAACACACTCAGAGTGGTGGCAAAGCAAATAATCACCTGGCTGAGACTGTTGCTGTATCTGACTCCAAAAACATTTTACTGTGACCCCTTTAAACATTGATAACAGTGCTGCATCAGGTGGCACTGAAACAGGTTAAGCTAGCGCAGATGACAGTGTAGAGGGTGCGAGCGGCACCGGGGTCGCTGTTGCAGGTGACCCCACTGACCCACAGCAGAGTAGTGTGAGGTGACAGACATCACACTGCAGTTTAAAAGACTAGGCACTAATGTGTCTCCTTGTGACACTAATGAACTTTTAAGAAGCATGATGTCAAGTCAACGAGGTTTGAATCGGACTCGGAATAGGCCTGACTGATGATGTTACTGATCTGAACTTGCAGGAGAGCTCTGCTGCTAAAGATTTTAATCTCAGGGGAAAATCACAGCATTACACTGTCTAACAGATAAACAAATTCCTAGACACCACCAAAAACCAGTGAAGACCAAACCTTGCGAAACCTTTCACAAGGTCAAGACTTTTTCTTCAATTGGTTGCTGAAATTAGACGAGCATAATGATTCTTGCCATGAGTGCTGTTAAATAAGGCAAAAAAAAAGCCGTCATTGAAATGTAAAACCTGCACATGAGTTGCAAAGTATATGCTGGGTAGCTTTGTCTTTTTTTTTTTTTTTTGTGACATCTATTAACATCAGGGTCTCTAAATGTTAACTGATGCAGTGGCACAGATAAAAGAACTGCTTTATTTAATTTATTACAGATTGAGCAAGCATATGTGATTTTATTGCAGGAAACATATATAATCAAGCTGAGTAAATGGAGTAATAATGTGGAATGAACAAATGTGAGAATGTATTACAGTACATTTCATCATATCATATATGGATCATATTTAAATACCTAGCCAACTGAGTTTAATAGCTGGCCAATTTTGGAGGATTCCAATTTTTCCTTTTTCAATATATATGCACCAAATGTATGTCAGAATTTCACACACACACAATATATATATATATATATATATATATATATATATATATATATATATATATATATATTACATATACACATACAGTCAGGTCCATAAATATTGGGACATCGACACAATTCTAACATTTTTGACTCTATACACCACC
>CM074998.1:11941274-11967858 GCA_037576825.1 Pangasius krempfi
GGGAGAGTCACCGGATCCTTCAGGAGATCCAGACACACTGGACAGCTGAACTGGTCCTGATCTACTGAAATACTGGCTTCAGCCATTTTCCTGAACTCACACACTGAGAGAGCGAACAGCACTCAGACACCAGTTTCGTTTTCACTGGAATCTGTATGAGCGGTTCCTGTTTCATCAAAAAAAAACAACAAAGGGGCGGAGAGAGAGAGAGAGAGGGAGGGAGGGAGGGAGCGAGAGAGAGAGAGAGAGAGAAAGAGAGGAGCAACAGCCTAAAGATATACTTTTAATAATTCACCAAAATCTTGTTTTATTAATTTTTTAAATATTTTCCCTAAAATGCCCTAAAATTCTACACACCTTTCTGATAATGTCCTTTAATTAGTATTTAAGTTCAGTGGTTCTCAAAATGGGGCCTTGATGTATATCCCTGACGGTATTGCTTTTTATTTATTTATTTTTTTACACGATACATAAACTTGGTGCATATATCGGACACACTTGTACGTATATGTACGAAACTCACGTTGTTCTCATCGACCTGAACAACTTTGGCACTGACAATCATTAGCTCCGCCCAACAGGAAGTCGGCCATTGGATTCTGTGAACTTGTAAATACTGTGATTATCTCCAAACTTGATCAGCATTATGCCACGACGCTGAGGATGCTAAATTGCGAAGGGATTTTGATATAACGAAGTTTCGCCATGGCGAGGGAATACATTTATGGTCATAGCGCCACCAACTGGCAGCAGGAAGTGTGTGACTTAAAACAGGCTTTTAATAGCCTTCTTCTATTTACCCGAATCGCCTCAAATTTGGTCAGACTAATGTCGAGGCTGATGTAAAATTGCGAAAGGATTCTTGATATCTTAAATAGTGTTGCCATGGTAAGGCAGCAAACATTTATACTCTTTCTGAGTGTTTTTGAGGCTCTTAACATGCTTACAATTTCATGAAAGCTGGCACACGTCAGAGTTGTCGGCCATTAGGCACAGGTAAAAGCTAGCCCAACAGGAAGTTGCATGCTTTGAATTTTTAAATACTCCTCCAAATGTCATACACATATTTGGTAAAGATTTGTTTAGCTTTTTGACATATGGATGAGTTTTATGAGGTAGTTTTCAGCCCTAATGTGCCACTTTTTTTTGCTTTTTGGTTCATGTAATTGTGTGTGGTGTGAAAACAAATAAACCACATAGCAAATGAATCAATTCCATTCTGATTCACACTCGGACTAATATGTGTAGCGTCCTAATAAAGCATCCTAAAAGTCGATACGCACTTCATTCCTACCCAGTGAAAATACAGTACACAGTGTGAAATGTGCAATTACATTTATTTACAAAACATTGTTTAGTGGTTATTTATGAACATCAGCAGTCACTTTTGATCATATTCACAGTATAAAACAGTCACAACAATAGTAAAAAAAATCACCTGATTCATTTGAAATGTCAACTTTACATCATTTAACAATAAAAAAACGGCAAAAGATCAAATTTCCACAGGCAAATTCCAGGACTTTCTACGCATGCAGACCTGCTGCTGTGGTCCTTCATGTAGAAGTACCACTACAGAACTGCAGATTGGAACCTGAATGGTCTTATTTTGGGAGGTTCTCCCAGTGTCTTAGGAGTTAAGAGCATCAGAAAAATGAATAAATGTATATTATTACATTATATTATGAGTTCATTAGCAGCTGTCGAGGATATTATATTATACACAGCTCACTTCTGATCCTGCGTTCACGCTAGCAAGCGATAAATCATGGGGCTTGATTTCTGTTACTTAGAAACAATAATAAATTAGTTCTTGTGCATGTTTTGAATGAAAGAAACACATAATAAAAAAATTTCAAATCATCAAATGAGCTTATTAAACTTCAAATGATGTTGAAATTCCAGTTGTTGAAATTGCGGTCTAAAGACCGTCTAGTGCTTCTGCTCAGAGAAACACGGCTGTCCCGAGGAGGGTCACATTGGCTTGGCTAGTCTCTGAATTTGCTCAACAGATAAAGAAGGTCTATGTGAATTATTTCTGTGCGATTAGTGAAGAAAAGTTACCTGTCGCAACACCTGTGGCAATGGTCTTATCATGTTAGTAAAATTGGGATTGAAATTAAGGGAATTACATCACAAGTCTAAAATGACAAACTCGTTAAACACTTTTTCACAAATCCGAAACTACATATCAAGTAAAATCAAGTGCTTTCAGGTAGAATATGATGCAAAGGGACATCTGTTTGCTGTTTACTCTGTGAACTGCCATGTTATTGCGATATCACGTGCGTTTCTGTGAGAGAACTCGGGCTCGTATGGATTTAGTTCCTGACTGGGAATTCTGAGGTTACGTCCACATTAATCTGAATAGAATTGAAAACTGCATTTCCGTTTTTAAAACGCTTTCCATCTACACTGGCGTCTTCAAACTTTTTCCAAAAATTGCTCATTCACACTGACATGTCTGAAAACGCTCACACCTCCATACTGAGCACGCGTAAAAACGTAAGAAGCTTTGGCCTGCGTCATTTCCGTCAGGCGTTTATTTACATGTTTATTTATTATATTCTGTCTCCTTTGAAAAAATGTTGCAGTACAACATCATCCGCCATTTTCATGTTTGTTTTGAGTTGAATGGGTCACATGACTGGATCACATGACTAAAAATACGCTTTTGAATATCTGCTTTCTCAGCCCACACTACAACAGTGTGAAAACAGCGTTCTCGAATGTATCCCCTCGGGACAAAAACGCCGTCTCAGTGTGGACCGAAGGCCAAAACGTAGAGAAAAAGATGCGTTTTCAAATTTATCCGGATTAATGTGGCCGTAGCCTCATTCGCCAGAAATCGGGTTTTTCCAGGTTCCGAGCAGCATTAATCCCTTTTCTACTCTTCTTTCAGTCCACCTGCAGAATGAGACGAGTGTGGATCGCTTCTTTCAGTCCCGTACATTTATAAGAAAGATTTAGGCGTGCTGCGGTTTGGATTATAGATCAGGTTTCGTCTGCCATCTTTGATAGATGTGTGTTTGAGATTTTTGCTTCTGGAATCAGAGGGTTTTATTTAGAAGTGTGAAAAACGCAGCCATTATTATAGACGTGGAAGAGAAAAAAAAAAGGTTGTTTCCGTGACATGCAAGGTTAAAGAGTAGCTAAAAGAGTAACTCGCTATCACCATGCTGATTTTTAACATGGAATATTAATAACTACACTAACGTAATCGAATCTGTAATATTAATAACTACACTAACGTAATCGAATCTGTAATATTAATAACTACACTAACGCAATCGGATTCATTTTCTGATTGAACGACGTTGGGGAAATCGCCGCTCTTTCTGCAGTTTCTCACTAAAATGTGAGAAACTCCACTTTTCTCACTTACAGTGTTGCTTTCGATTGATCTTTCTAACCCTTTGCGCTGTACAACTCTTCACGGCACCGGTAGAGCAGGAGATCTGAACGGCCAATCACGTAAAAGCTGCTTTTTGATCCTACTTCCTCCGAAAGACGACGCAGTCTAATAAATACAGCCCTAAAATCGCTGAACAAATTTAAACCTAACAAGAAGAGAAAAAAATGATGTTGGCTTGTAATATGAAATATTACTCAAATATCAAAGGAGTCAATTATTAGCATTCAGCACTTATGTAAATATTTATAACTGAGTTTTTAAAATGATTACATCAGAGCTGAACATTTTCAGACCAGGCTACGCTAATCTGTGGAGTGGTTTGCTAGCTGGCTAGCTAGCGTGCAGTTTTCTGCCGTGTCCCAAGTTGTTTATACCCCAGAACAGAGTGGACGCCATTTTAGTTTGTGTAACTGAATGATGAAGAAGGGATGTTTTTCGCAGAACTGAACTGGTATGTGGATACCACAGAGAAAAAAAACAGCCGTGTTTATGTCGAAAAAAAAGACGCGATATTACAACTCCATTAGCTTCTTAAGCAAGTGTTAAATTATGTCGCGGAAAAAATCTGTTACAGAGTGTTTCTTTTGGCTAGCTGACAGCTAACAGGCTAACTGATTCTGCTTTATTAGCGCTATACACGGCGTGCTCATGTTCTGTAGAGCAGTGCAGCGGCTCCCGACCCACGCTGCAGTATTGTTCTGTCTCCCGCTCTATCGCCCGACACGTCGCATCCCGTTAGGAATAAACGTTACTCTCATCACCCAAAAGTTCATTCTTTTCCTATAACAGCATGTCTGGAAGTGTTTCGTTCCTCTCCCACCATAGCACTTTGCCAATTTCTTAAAGAACGTCCTACGTTTTTATCCCTTTAGAGTCACATTTAACGTCTGCAAAGCAAGTTAGTTCCTTTTCTCACTTACGCTATAGCAGCTATAAACGCTCATTCTCTCACCAGCCTCTCTTTTTTCTCTCTCTTGAAGTTAATAAAACAATAAAGAAAACGCAGCTTGTTACCGAAAAACCGCCAACAAGCGTAAACTCCTCTGTCAGAAACCTTAAACCTACAGCTTCACCTCTGACTGTTACAAAGCGCTGACACTGGAGACTCCTTCCATACACGTTACATAAACGTCTCCTTACAGAAAACCCACCGTACGAGTCCCCGTGAACGAGCTGTTGCTATAGAAACGATAACATATTAGAACGAGTGCGTTAATATAAACCTGCGCTACTGTCCGAGCTGCTGTTATAGAGAATTAACCAACACCTGACGACCAATCAGAACGTGAGAATGTCCTTAAAGTGGACTTCAGTGGTTTATCACAACATAGAAACGCCACTTTCTGTCATTTTCAAACCGACTAACGTGAACAGTTTAACTATTTAATGATTTCGTCATGGCGATACACCGCGGCACTGACATATCGTATTAATCATGCTAATATCATACACCCAAACTGATAACGTGGTGTGGCTCAAGCGCTTTTAATATCACTATCGTTCATTTCTCTACTAAGAATTTGGTGATGATGATGATTTTTATGACGTCGTAGCAATAATATTAATTGTATTTATGATACTTCAATATATCGTCACAGAACTGGTGTGTATTAGCACAAATTTCAACTTTTCAACCCCGGCAATATTGAGAAACGCCCACTTTGTGTTCTCCACAGCATGTCTTTCTATAAAAACGTGGACATGTGATGTATATCGTTATCGTTCGATAGATGTTTTAAAGGTCTCATGATATGCCGCCGTGGCTGTACTGTCCTCCTGCACTACAGTACTGCGGAAGGCAAGCTGTCAGTCTGAGCATTTCTTAGATCTATACATATGCAAAAAAAAAACCAGACAAAACCAGTATTCAGTCATGCATAAAAAACGAAATGTTGATCATTTCTCCCGACGGCTTCTTCACTTCACTGCTACACACTCGTGCGGGTTTGTGCATGAAAGCGTTCGCTGATCCGTCGTGTTTACATTAAAGCGCAAATTTCTCTTAAAAAAAAAAAAATCACATTCCCGATTCGGCGTTCTACGCCCACGCCGCTTCAAAGTGCAAACAGACTCGGTCTCAGACGGCCTGCAGAAGATGACTGGAAAAGATCGAGAGTGGAAGCAGTGGGACTTTCCCTTTTATCTCATGCTCATCCTGTGATTGGTCAGTTGCTTGATTGGCAGGTCGTGGAGTGAACGCTAGCGCTGCACGGACTTGATGACCCACTCGGCTGTGGGGTTGAGCTCCAGCAAGGCCATCATGTACGTCTCCTCATCCAGACAGCGCTCCTCTACACACACACACACACACACACACACACACACACACACACAATGCATGATAAACTAGAGGTGCCAGTTTGGTTCGTTTGTGCTCTGCTCTAAAATAAACAACCAGTTCATCTTTGAGAAAGGCGCTGTTTCCTGTCCAGAGCTCTTCCCTGCGTACGGATCAAAAATGACATCATATCTATATATTTAATATAGCAGGTGCTGCACAAAAAGTTTGTAGGTCTATATTTAATTCTAAGATCTAAATACTGGCATGAAAATAAAGTTTCATTATAATAAAAGAAAGGGGCACAATGCTGATGACATCACAGCGAGCGTTACTGATCAAGTGCGGCATAAATTCAAAACGGAAATCGCTTCATTAACATCTTATTGTCGGTTTTGGAAATGTTACAGCAGTAAAAGAGAAATTTAAGTGTGGGATACGACCTGAGCTTCAGTTCGCTCACTTAAAGTGCGGCATGTCAGCGCTGGAATCGGCTTCGCACTACACTTCCCAGAATGCATTTCCACATACAAACATGGCCGACCAGGACTACACACCCCAACACATGCTCTCTCTCTATCACACTCTAGATCACCTGACTACTGATTGCACACACCTGGACTCAATCACACACACAAGCTATTTAACACACACACACACACGCACGCACGCACGCACGTGCACAGCCTGCGCTTGATGTTACTGAGCTTTATTTCTTTTTAGCTTTGTTTTATTTTGATTTTGGTCTGATCGCCTGACTCTTTGCCTAATTTTTTTTTTTTTTTGATATTGACCATCAATTTGGATTTGTTTGTCTGCCTGTAAAAATAAAATCATTATCTGCAACTGCATCCGTCCGCATGAAGAAGACAAAAGTGTTGTGTTGCACTTTTTAAATAACTCATCACAATCAATCACAATAAGTTGTTCAATACTGAGATTTCATTATCATCATTGTTCTTTTCTAACTGCAACAAATGTGTAATTCAGCTTCCCTGATTAGCAGAAAAAAAAACCGTACGTGGGATTCAGTGTTTAGTTTTTGCTGAAGTTCAGCGTTGGCTGTAAATTTAGAATTTCGTCACGTAATGGCGAGTTGTGCGTGTTTTCTGATTAAACGTGTAGGGATTTACACGGAGCTTAGCCGATGATGGACGGTGGAGGGGGTAGAGGGGTGCCAATACTTTGTGCATCACAACAAATGGACTACAGTCAGTGATTAAACAGAATATGACACGTGTGTAGATGTAGATGTGTGGTGTGTGTAATCGTGTGTCAAACAGATGGAGTGTGTGAGTGTGTATTACTCACTGATGTTCCCTCCGATCTCATATAGATACAGATCCTCTCTCTTCACCAGCACGGAGCTGAAACAGAACACACACACACACACACACACACACACACACACACACACCACACACACACACACATTTTACTGATAAAGCTCCCCTTTAACTTTCTATTATTACTCTTTGCCTCACATTTTCTGTACTTCAGTACTCTGAGTGCATGTGTATTTAATATGATGGATCATGGAGCATCTTGGGGATATGTGTGTGTGTGTGTGTGTGTGTGTGTGTGTGTGTGTTCACCTCTCCTGGCTGAGGAAGCGTGTGAGGATGTCCGAAGCTCGGAGCTCTTCAGTCAGCTCCACCGCCATGGAGACCTTTGAGAATTGCGGAGCCTGGACCCTGATGAAGCCACCATCCACCTTATACACACACACACACACACACACACACACACACACACACAGTCATTCAGGAATTAAGAACTAGGTAGCATTAAATGTTTCTGAATGAGACGCTGCAGAGCTTCATCTTTTGTTACAGTTAAACATGGAGTCATTTTCCCAACCTGATGTCATGATAACACTGTAAATTAATATAGTAAATAATTTAAAGTCAGCATGATTTCATTATCAAGCCATTATCAAAGTCACAGATTCTCACACACACTCGTATTACCGTCCGCACCACGGAGCTAACTTCAGATCATGAAGGAGAGCTCCAGCATACTGTCACACACACACATACGCTAATTTCTTTTCAGAAATAACTGTTATTACATGCACTACCACTAAATGTCCACTAGAGGTCATAAAGCCACAGGAAAGGCTACTCGACGCCAGGACCGACCCTGACGCTGAGACTGACGCTGAAAAATGTTACGTTAATAAACGACCGAAAAATATTTAAAGCAAAAGCAACATTTTCAGCATATTCAATGACGTGATTAAAAACACCATCTGCAAGTATTTTATTCCTTCTCCTACTTTGTTAACTATTTAAAATTCTTTTGTATAGTCACGTATAATGTTGCGGAACGTCCACGAATACACGCTAGAAGAAAAAAAAACACAGCTTGTCAGGTTCCCGAGAAAACTTACACAACTCCTCTGACACCGGAGACTCCTTCCATAAATGTTAAATAAGCATCTATTGTCTCACCTCCGTGTTTTTCTCCGCCTTTTCGCTGTTCCTTTCGCGATCATAGGCCATCTTCTTCAGCAGTTTTTTCACCGCCCTTTCTCGGTTCATCTTTCGCTCCATGTTCTGTTTCCGCACCTGGGTCATCACGAACTTCGGGATCTGGACCAGAAACGGCACAGAAACAGAAATCTTGCATTAAAAGTCATTTAAATGGATACAAATATATATAGCGGATATTGAATTTGGAGTGATGGTACAGAATAAGTACAGAAACTCATGCGTACGGTCCAGAGCAGGTCCTGGTATCGTATCAGCAGCCTGACGATGTTAGCCATGTCCGTCGCCATGGCGAACTCCTGCTGCTCAGTGATTTTGCTCCGGAAGCCTTTAAACATGAAGAGGCTGGGCGCCATCACCACGGCAGCGTTGTTCAGCGTCATTTTGTTGTGCTCCTTGTGGTCGATGACTCGCTGGAGGAACTCCAACAGCGCCTAAGGGTCACGGTTCAGAAATCCATTTCACTCGGCGCAGTGAGTGTGTGAACAGCGAGATTGTGTAAGAAAAGTCAATGTGGATTTTCGTGAATGTGAACACTAAACAGCGTGAGTGAGGTGCGCGACCTTGAGCGCGTCTCTGCTGGACGCCGGCAGAAGGAGCACGAGCAGGTTGAGAGCCTGCAGCTGTTGCTTCTTCGTCGGGAATTCTACAGATATATAGATCGCGTTCACAGCCAAGTCAAAAAAAAAAATCTGTTTTTACATTTTACACATAAGATTCAGGTTTTTTTCACTAAGTCCAGAACAGTGTTCTAACTGGCCAAAAGCAGCAGAGGCAATAAAGCATAGCGCATAAGGGCGTATTACCTGAGCACTGTACTTACAATGTTATCACCGTACCGTAGCTACATGTTTACCTTTGGCTGTTCCCACTGGAATAGCAGTTTAACCTTGAATGAACTTTGGCAGCGTCTCATTCGGGATTCAGTGTGACTCTCACGATTCTCAACTTAGCTTAAAAAACACAACTACGCTTTTTACAGGTAGGGTTAGAACCTAAATTAGCTCATTAAATATCGCTAACTAGCTAGCAGATTACACACAGAAAACAGGATTTACTGTGTAACTGAATTCTTTCAGATAGATTATAGTTTTTAGTTTCTGAACAGCAAGACAAGGACTTGTGGCAGTTTTAAATAACTCTTTGAACAAGACGAACGGATGACTGCGCGCACACGGTGTGTGTTTGTGAGCGTGAACTCACTAAGCACAGAGAAGAAAGCACTGAAGTACTCCACGCTCAGGAGAGGATGAGGAAGCTCTCGGATGAAGAGCTTGAGCACGCTCGCCGCGTCGTGCTGCTTAAGAGACTCCCAGGCAAACAAGCCGTCGTAGAACTTCAGTTCCAGCTCCTGACACACAGCCTGCAAAAAAAAAAACACACACACACACACACACACACACACAATTCGCATTAGCATGTACGATAAACAAATCAACCACACCCAGGTCCCTCCTTCCATCATTTGCATTTCACAGATCGACTTTGTTCACATGCACAGATCACAAAACACTTCACACTTCGTCGACACGCTCAGGCTGTGGATTCTTCTCTTTTTAAAACGATTACCATGACATCAAACATCAAAACAGTATAATCTCAATTAATAATTAAATACATCCAGTTAATCACACGAATAAACTAATGTTGAGGCTGCGCTAAAAAGTTCATAAATCAGAAAGAGATTTAACATCGTAGGTCACTTGCGTTCTTTACAGTTCACACTCAAAATAAAAAATAAATACACGTTCACTGTTCACTTTTCACACTAATCCATACTCACTAATGTCATTTTAAAATAAATAACACTCACTTTAAATTCTTTACTATTCACATTTAACATAATAATTTAAATAATTCTTAATTCAATTCACTTACACCTTTTAGAGTTCACATTCAAAATAATCCACATTCATTTACACCCTTTACTGTTCACACTCAAAATAACACACATTCACTTATTCTCTATTATTCACATTCAGAATAATTCACATCGCTTACACCTTTTACTGTTCACACTCAAAATAATCCACATTCACTCGTTACAGTTCAAGCTCAAAATAATCCACATTCACTTACTCTCTTTACTGTTCACACTCAAAATAATCCACATTAACTTACACTCTGTTTACTGTTCATACTCAAAATAACACACATTCACTTATACTCTACTATTCACATTCAAAATAATTCACATCGCTTACACTCTGTTTACTGTTCATACTCAAAACAATCCACATTCACTCGTTACAGTTCATGCTCAAAATAGTCCACATTCACTTAAGCCCTTTACAAGATCGATCGATCTATCTATCTATCTATCTATCTATCTATCTATCTATCTATCTATTCATCATTTCTTATTTCTCTCTCACCTTCACTCTGGTGGCTGCTCCAGGGACCCGCAGAATCCCCTCAGTGTCCAGCCCCTCCTCTTCTATGTGGGAAATTAACTATACCAAAAAAAAAAATTGAATCATTTTATTTCCCTACTTAAGAAGGAGGCAGTGATCAATACGCACCCCTTTGTGTTATGCCAATCAGTAGTTATGAACTATATTATAATATTCAACACACGTTTTTGATCATGTTATCTTGAATGTCTCAGAAGGTCCCTCGTTATGCACAATTATGAAATGACGTAATACTCCAGATGAGCTCATGACTCATGCACTAGGAACATTTCTGAAAATGCCGTGTGTTAGATCGCTGTCATGGTAAAGAAATGTAAAATCGGCACACGCTTAAATTCTGTAGGTGCGTGAAGGAGAGCGTGTGAATGCTTCCGCGGCTAGTGCGCACTTTTTCATTTTTTCTGGACGTACCCGCTGCAGCATGATTGGCACGCGGGTACCAGGCATCATCTTCTGGTCCTGCTCTAGCAGCGTTGTCAGAGGAACCCCGAACAACCCCGACTCTGCAAAAACACCACCTTAAAGATTACGCTGGAAGGACAGAATGTTTATTAAACCCAATAAAACCAATCATATCTACACACTCCTGTATTACGTCCTGTTTAAAATGAAGTCAGTTTGCTTTACCAAACAGCACAGATTTAATCGACGAAAACATTTTTATTTCCCTTTCAAGGCTATGTGGCAAAAATTAGGCAAGGGATTAAATAAAGGTTTTCTGCCCAGGACTGACCTTTGACCTTTATCTTGAGAGGTTTGTGGGTCTTGAGCTCGATGCCGGCCGTGTCGAACAGAGCGCTCACCTCGATCAGGACGAGCCGGTGAACTTTCTTCATATCGGCCGGGGAGAGATTGCCCACTTTAGTCATTCCTGTCTTATCTCTCGCTACCCTGAAATCCTACAGAGAGAGAGAGAGAGAGAGAGAGAGAGAGATTGGGAAGAGAAAAAAAGAAGGGGAGAGACAGATAATGTGATAGAGAGGGGGTGAAAAAAGCGATGGGTAAGAACAGGGAGAACACAAGAAAGATGGAGAAAGATTGACAAAAAGAGGAAGAGGAGGAGCAAAGAGAAATTGAGAGAGAAAATAGGATGACAAAAGGAGAAATGTAAAGAAAAGAAGGAGAAAAAGAAACAAGGGACAGAAAAAGAGGAAGGAAGGACAGAGAGAAATGTTTGAGAGAGAGAGAGAAAAAAGTAAGAAAAGGGACAGACAGAAAGAAGGTGGGAAAGCGTGAGGGGGTAGGAGAGAAAGAAAGAAAGAAAGAAAGAAAGAGGTTGTGTGAGAAAGAGATGGAGGGAGAAAGGATGAAAGGACAATAAGGAACAAGGGTGAAGGAGAGAGAGTGAAAGAGAAGGAGATCGAGTAGAGGTAGAGACCGAGAATTACACAAGGAGGATAGACAGAATGAGAAAGACCAGGGCGAAAAGGAGAGAAGTAGGGAGAGAAAGATGAAAAGATTAAAAATTAAGAACGAAAGAACTGAAAGGGAAAAAAAAGTGTAAGGCTTATTCAGCACAGTGTAAAATGAATGACGCTGAATATACGCTAACTTTATAAACTTAAAACTCCTCATATGGGTTAAAACACAACAGAGAGACAATTTAACACAACATAACATAGAGAGAGAGGGAGGAAGAGCGTGTAAAGGACAGAGAGAGAGAGAGAGAGAGAGAGAGAGAGAGAGAGAATAATAAATAGTGTTCAGAGGGCAGCGGTTGAGGGCTTTATTTGGTGCAGTTGCGCAGGTTGACCAGCAGGTGTCAGCAGAAATCATTCGCCATTAACAGTGTATTATACGGTAAATCCTGACGCAGGTACTTTCTCAGCGCCCTCCTCTCTGAAATGTTCACGGTGCCTTTCTACACCAGCGTCACACACACACACACACACACACACACACAGAAATACTGCTGCTGCTCCTGTGTTTAACCAACACACTCATAAAGTGTTTATTTAATAACCTTATTCTACAAGGGCAAAGATCTCCACGGCAAAACGCACACATTCCTTTATCATGTAACGGCCAATCAGAGCGAGCCGCTGTGTGTAAACTTTGCTCTGGTATGCACACACACACACACACACACATATATATATATATATACACACACACACACACACACACACACACACACACACACGATAAATCAGTACAGGTGTTAATGTTTGACACGCCTCACTCACAGGTAGCCTGTCGTCAGCCTCGTCGACAGGTGGCGTGACCTTTGACCCCTCCTTGTAGGTCAGAGCCTGCTCAGAGAACGACACCTCTTGGTTGATGTCCGTCTCTGTGTCGGCCACGCCCTCGCCGTTTCCTACGGCCACGCCCAAACCTGTGAGCACGCACCGCAAGATCAGACGATCTGAACCACAATCCTAATCCTGTTTAGCCAAGATACGTTTGATTGTAACAGTTTTAGCATCGCTAGCAAAGCTTTAAGCTAGCTAGGGTAACTAGCATTTACTATCTCAATTAGCGAAATGCTAACTTCCCTATTTTTATTTTTATTTTTAAAACAGGCAGCCTCTAATTATTTAAACTGTATTAGCAAAGTAGCACTAGTAAAGGAGAAAGAGAAACAAGGGAGAGAAAGAAAGTGTTGAAAGAAAGTGTGAGAGAAAGAAAGAAAGAAGATAGAGGGGGAGAAAAGAAGGAACGAGAGGGAAGGAGAGCAAGAAAGAGAAGGAGATAAAGAGAGACAGATAGGGATAAACGTGGTGGATAGAGATAAATGAGTGAAAGAGAGAAAAGGGTGAAAAGGAGAGGGGTAAGGAGAGAAAGAATGTGTGACAGAGAGAGAAATAGAGAGAGAGAGAGAGAAGGTAAAAAGAAATCAAGAATGAAAGTATGGAAAGGAGAGAGAATGATAAAATGGAAAAAAGAGAAAGAAGGTAGCTAAGACAGAAAAAGCTCCTTAAGTTTTAAGCTAATTAGCTAGTTTGTAATTGGTTAAACTGTGTTAGCAATGTAGCGCTAATAAAAGAGAAAAGAAGGGAGAGCGACTGAGGAAGGGAAAGATGGAGAGAGAGATGGAGATAGTTAGAGAATTAGCACGCTAATATTGCAGAACATTTACTATTAGCATTTTTAGCATCTTAGTTACTTTATTTCGCTAGCTACTTCCAATACTGCGCAATATTTTCCCCAGGTTTTTAATTTTCTTGTATTATTTGTATTTCTTATATGAATTCGTCACATTATATTAATTCTAATAGCTATCTTTGATACTAGCTAGTAAGCTAATTAGCTAATGGGCACGCTAATACATATCCAGGATATAATACTTGCTACAGGTCTTTTACTTTATTTTATTATATTTAAGCTCTTTCGCTAATTAGCACACGGATGTTTCAAAGATATACATTTGTTATGTGCAGTTTTATCGATATTTTGATAGCTAATTAATATAACAGGTGTTATAACGCAGTATGACTAAATTCCCAAGTTTTTATTTACTCATTTTTTTCTGTCCTGTCCTGGGCTGATTTAGTTTTTGTCTGATTTTGGGTACATGATGATTCTATGTGATTAGATTCTATAATTCTATGTATAATTTTAAATCCGTTCCTCGATTATGTCGCTGATTGTAGATTATTAGCACACATCTGTTTCGTGTGTGTGTGTGTGTGTGTGTGTGTGTGTCATGTGAAAAGGTCAGTATTAACTGTTGAGACTCACGAACGTACCGGATGATGTTTCTTCTTCTTCCTTTTTCGTGTTTTCACTTCCTCCTCCAGACTTGGACTCATCATCCTGGAAAGAAAAAAAAAAAAAAAAAAAAAGGGAAAAATGAAATGACAAAAGTTTTCTGACACTTACACCCACTGACCTGAGATCAGCTGATTATTAGCATTTAATTCATATTTTTTTTTAGATATTTTTAGTTATTAAATATCGGTTAATGAGCTTGTTATTGTGACTTTTACCATAAACGTGACTTACTTTGACATTTATCATGTCTTTTTTTTTTTTTTCCCCCTAATGTGTCTTACATCTGTTGCAGCCTGTAATGATCAAATTATCCACGAACATGTCAGGATGATGACCTTTGACCTGTTGCACTCTGACCTTGGTGTCCTGGGGTTTGAAGATGTCCCTGACGTCGGGGACGCTGTGGGGTTTGTTGCGCTTGCGCAGCGTCTCCAGGCGCTTGTGCACGGCGGCGGCTTGCGTGCGCGTGAGGGTGGACAGTAGGACCTTGCCGTCGTCGACGTCGTCGTCCGGCGCCGACTCGTCGAACAGCGTCGCGAGACCCGCCTCCGTCAGCCACGCCTCTTCCTGCTCGCCCTCTGACACAACAGGAAACAAGGTAAACAGTCATGGATAGAAAACAGGCTGTTTCTCCAACGGCGTTAAACATTAACTAGGCCTGACTTCTACAGTTTGGAAACTTTTAGCATGAAAGTTGATTTTTAAAAAGCTGCTGCTGCTGCTGCTGCTGTTGCTTTACCACACACTGGGTGTTAATTTCACGTTTGTTCGTGCTGTGAAACACCCGATTCAGCTCTGAGCAGCTGGTTACGCACGTCGCACAGCTGTCCTTTATCTCATCTTAACGCCACTGACAGCAGCAGCTCAGCTAATCGTTTTTAATCATTAAAAAGCTTGACTGTTCTTACGTTTTGTGTTAAACTTTCAGGCCTAAAATAAATACCAGTTTAGCACCATCCTAAAAATGTATTTTCATCAAAAAAGTTTCATTCAAATTAGCTGTTAAACTTAAAAAAAACAACAACAAGATTTAAAGGTGAAATAGTTGTGTTTTTTTTTGTTTTTTTTTTTGGAAAATGCAGTCTGGGCCAGAATGCTTGTCTGTGTTTATCCAGACCACATCTTTTTAAAGACACGCCCCCAACACCATTTCAGTCTCTTCGGAGTGTCGGTCTCTTCACATTTCAGTCTCTTCGCAGCGCCCAGCACTGCTGCGCCACACTTTCACTCTGAGCAAAAAAAAAAAACATTAACCAACACAGCAAAACTAGAATAAACAGTGTCAGTCCTTCGGTTTTGCGTAACATGGAGTAATTTATTACAGGTGAAAGGGGAAAGGTGTGTGTAAACGCAAATCTGTGTAAAGCTTTGGGATGAACCACCTTCACCTCGTTAGATCACTGTAAAGAAAAGCAGGAGGTGTTGATAGGGTTAACTCAGGTCCTGAGCAGGTGGATGGCCCAGTGCTAACACCACCACTCTTCTACTTGGACTCGCTGGTCAGATTATATTCTCAGGGTGTGGCTTTGTGGACATGACAGTTAATGGGCGGAGGAAATGGGCGGATTCAAGTAAAGAAAATCTTTCCAGTGTTATCGCACTTCACCTGCTCCACCACTGGAGCGCTAATCTCGACTAATCTCGACTAATCTCGACTAATCTCGACTAATCTCGATTAATGCGCCTTTAATTACATTGCGTCAGCGTGACCTTGGATTATTCTCAACTTTACACACAACTGGATTATAAAAAGTGAAATCGACGATTCTACATGCAACAAATTTTTTCATGTAATCACGGCGCAGGTGTTAAACCGGAGAATAACAGATCCATCTGCCTTTTCCTGCTGTAAGGAAGTCACAGCCTCCACTTCCTGTAGAGATGCACAATGTGTGTTTATTTCGCATTTCCCCTCCTCTGAGGCTCCTTTATGGCCATTTCCTGCTCTTCATGCCTATTATTTTTAGTCCTATACAAAAACAATTCCACAGTGAGGTCAGGTCATCATACTTAACTAAATGAAAATAAAGTTTTGTCCACACACAGAGAGGAAAAACGATGATTTTTTTTAATGATTTTTTAACGTATTAAATAATGGAGTCATACTTTTTTTCCATTTATGGTTACATGTAATGTTATGGAAGGTCTGTGAAACAGTTAGCATCCTTCTGTTCACTGTCAGGTGTTGGCAGAGTCGCACTTTCTCACACGTGTTACATGCTAGATAGAAAAATTGTAAGTAAAACGTGTGAAAATGTGCCATAGGCAGTTATTTTGGTTAATGTTGATTTTTGCGCAAATATTGTTACATCTGAATGGTGAAAACTGAATGCGCTCTCACCGTCGGCTACTTTGAGCTGCACCTCGTCCTGAGGCTCGGCGTCTCCGCTGTGCTGGATGATCTCCATCTCCTTCCAGTAGTCGTCCATGGCCAACTCGTCCAGCGAGTCCTGAGAGCTGCAGCGCAGGTACTGCGGTTTGGTGTCCGCAGTCGCCGCTCGCGTCCGCTGCACATTATAGTGAGGCGGCTTTCGACTGCGGGAGGACGGAGAGACGTCAGGACAGTGAGGACAGGAGCACGGCAGTGTGAGAATGAGACAGAAGGGGTTTCCAAAACAGAAAGAAAAACAATAAAAAGGCAGGAAAGATTCAAGACGTGTCCGAAATGAATGAATGTTTCCACATAACGCTGGTTTTGTCGTGGCAAATGCTTCTGCTTCTCAGAATAAGAAAAATGAGTTACTAAGACAAGCGGTTCTGGATGCCAAAAATCAACAAAGTCGAGATGTTCTGCAGAGCTTCTGATTGACATAGTCGTGGCCCATGCTTTTATACAACTCTAAAACAATGATCTCATCAGATGGAGTTTTCTCTTCTTTCTCTTAATCACACACCTGCCTCTCATCACAATCATTTCACTTTCCCCTTATCTCAGTTTTAACCGAGTTCAGTCAGTGTATGTTTTCAAGAACAACATTAACCTTCACCTTAAAAAACTCCACCTACAAGGTCACACCAGTCCGTTCTCACAGAAACATCTCTGCAGGATCACAGGCATAAAGTCACCCTTCCAAAAGCACCAGAAATGGGACAGTGTAGTGTGTAAATGAAGCTCTGAGAGTTAACACACGAGGTAGATAACAGGAAAAGTCCTCCATAGTTTATGAAATCCTTCACATGGCCGGTTTTTGAACGCGGTATTAAAATTATAAATAAAAACGTCCAGTGTTCCATAATCCTGTGAGTCAGTCTGGACGAAAATGGCGATCAGAGGCGATCTGTGAGATATTATTTCTGACAGAAACAAAACAATCCTTACCCCATCAAACCTAACCGACTTCTAGAGTCAATGAACGTTAGCATGCGTCGTCGTCATGGCAACATCGTGCCGCAGCCTCTGACGCACGTCTCAGGCCGTTTTCTTACAGGTCGCTCTCGAATCACTAGCTTACGTTTCACACACAGAGGTTAAAAATCAGACAGAACTGGTGCATCGCGCTGATTTATTAACAAAACGATACATTTTCCCGCTCCTACGGTTGGTCGATATTTATCATGTGACCTTAACTGGTTATACAGCATACGACAGAATGATATATTGTTATCATGGCGATTATTGTGATGGTAGAAGTATTACAAAATAAATAAGAACCAAACCAAAGATTTCAACAACTGATACCATGTAAACTTCGAAATATCGTCAAAGGCTTCATAAGGAAAACCACCAAATTCAAGCAGATTTAAAAAAACAAAAACACGGCTGTCTAAAACCGTGGAATTTGTTTACAAGCGCAAAAGTATCAGCTCAGCCTGTTACACGTTAAACACGTTTGTTACGGTAGCATAAGCTAACATAAAACCGACCCGTGTGCGACACGTCGCGCTTTTCTTCGCGAATACTTTTCGGCTAGCGGAAGAATATTTTCCCAGAATGTTAAATCTTAAAGCTTTTCTGGATCTACTGAGGACGATTTTATGTAACTTTTATAACTGATACTACACCACTGGTCCAAAATGTAATATTTGTAGGAAGAATAACACAAATATTTGAATAATGTTAGCTTTTTCTTTAACTGGGAATGTTGTGTAACTGTTTATCACTGCAGAGGAATCTGCCTAGCGACAGACCTGTGGTGAGCGAGCGCCGCTGAAGCAGAGACAGCATGAGCAGCTCGACTTGAGGAGCATCAGCAAGCTGTGCGCTTGTATCTGCGCACAATAACAAACAATCAGTGTTTTGACTATGAAGCGATATCATTTATATTATTATTATTATTATTATTATTTATTATTAATTTGATTAATAGCAACAAAAACAAGCCACGTGAGTCACTTCCATCTGACGTAAAAGCTTCAGCTTCTTTTGTTTCCCCTGCATTGTTCTGACTTCTTTAATCCTGCAGTTGTATGAGTGCTAGGAAGTGTGTGTGTGTGTGTGTGTGTGTGTGTGTGTGTGTGTGTGTGTGTGTGTGTGTGTGTGTGTGTGGTTGTGTGTGGTTGTGTGTGTGTGTGTAAAAACTTAAAAGCATAATGGCTATTTTTATATTTTGCTTTCTCTTCTTATCCTTTAGTGCTTCCCAGTGATTAAATTTGTTTTTGGTCAAAGCCTGAAGCTTTAATCATTAGTATGTTCATCGTGTCAAATATTCAACGTACGCAGTCGCAACGAGTGGAGAGATCGAGTGCACTCTGAGACATCTTTCCATGCTCTGTAATTACACACTGTGTTTTGACATTGTGTTTTTCAGCGGGGTCTTTTTTCTTTTCTGTCTTATTGAGTTTCTCTCCCGGTCTCTTTCTCCCTCCTGTGCTCGCAGGGGGAGAAGTGATGTGACAGATTGCATGTGATGGATTGCATGACCTTTGAAGAAAATAAGTGCTTCATGCATGAGAATGGGGTGTGTAGATGAATTATGCCAGATGTGAGTAAAAGAAACAAATAAATAATAATAATGATGATCATCATCATCATCATCATCATCATCATCATCATCGTCTGCATTTGTCTCAGAGCCGTAGCTTTGAAATCTCTCTACTTCTTCTAAAAAGCCCTCAGCGCACACTTGTTAAGATGCCTACTCAATTTGTACTAATCATGCTCTTAAGCACAGCGACTTGCTCTTTAAGCACACGAAAAGATTAGGAGTACTATCTGCACTAATTTAGATTTCAGGCTTGTGTTGATGTTGTGACTGCCAGCTTCTGCCAGCTGTGTGTGTGTGCTCGCGTGTGCGTGTGTGTATGTGTGCACGTGTGTGTACGCGGGCATGTATGTGTGTGTGTGTGCATATGTATTTATGCAAGGATTAGAGATATCTCTGGTCACCAGAGACCTTGTAACAAAGGAAGAAAAAAAGATGCAAGAAAGAACGAGTGATTGTAGGCCAGAAAAGAAGCAGAGCGGGAGAAAGAGACAGAAAGTGCTCACCTTGAAAAATATCGTCTCTAAATTATTCAGGATCTATTAAAATTTATGCAGCACATTGGCCTAAAACAACTGAATGGAAGATGTTAAATATTTGATTGTGTATATAAATATGGCCTTAAATGAAATTTTGCGAGAACATTTTCAACGTGAGAGTCATTTTTAGTGTTGCTGGAGTGTGAAGAGGAGTGTGGCTTGTGGCAAATAAACTTGCTCAGCAAATGAGTTTCTCAGTAGGGTTGACCACCAGCTTTAAACACAATCCCTTGCCTTTAAACTCAAAAGGGTGAAAATTCAGTATGAAGAAGCAGATTATTTTTCTTATTTTTTTTTTTTTGCCATCAAATATAATACAATTTTACTTAAAAGCAAAAGACAATTTTCATTCAGTCGGTCATTCATCTTGAGTAATCGCTTTGTCCTGATCAGGGTTATTGTGGATTCAGAGCCAGCACTGAGCACAAGGCAAGAGACAATTGGAAAATCAAAAATCAAAAAGACGAATACAATAATTATGTGAGTTATTAGTTATGTCTATTAGTTCATTTCCACTATATTGTAATTATCACATGAATCACTGCAGTTTACTTTCAGTTTAACGATGTGGCTTCCACACTCGTTATCTTACAGCAGCTTATAATAGCACATCATACATTTTGTATGATGAGCTAGAAGTACAGAGGTAGAAAGTGTGAAGCTTAGACAGGGGTTAAAAACAGTATTTACTTTTGAGAGCTGCAGCCAGTGTTGTTCATAATGATAGTGATGTCCTCTGTGCAAAAAAATCTTTCTATGGACTTTACAGGTGTAATGTGATGAATTAGTTGATGAATGAATTAATTCATAGTGTCATATTTATGTATTAAATATTGGCATTCCGTTAACTTTGGATGTATTTACACCCACAATATGAATTTCAAGGCTGTAGTTGAATCAAACTGTCAGACAGTGGCACTGGATTTAATGCTACTCCACACTTGAGTTGATATCGCTCAAGAAAAATGGATTTAAGTTCAGGGTCAGCTCTTCTGTTTTCTGTACGTATTGCACTAATACATAAAGTTTAAATTTTGTATCTGCATTTTACTTATTATGGGCCAATGTCTCATTCGCGGAAATTCACAGAATTGTCAGCTAGAGTCTAGAAGAGTTTAAACAACTATCCCGAACTGAATGACCGCAAGTTAAACATTTATAAATCTCAGATTGCGGTAGTCAGGTCAGGTGATTTAAAAGATAAAAGATAAGATTCAATTTAAAGGTTTAACCTTCTCCTCAATAACAGTGTCTCCTTTCCTCTTCTTTAATGAACTGAAGTCTTTCTCAAATATTTCTCCAGCCAGTTCTCTTCTTAATGATACAGTATTCCCTCTTATCAATCCTGAGTGCGTCATTGTATTCTGTGAAATATTTGTTTTTCATATTTGCCTTTTCTCTTTTCCTTTGAGAACTCAAGCATGGCGATTGTGCCAGGTAGGACAGATGGAACAGCATTTCCTATCATTCTATTCCATTTGGCTGTCAGTGATTGAGAGAGAGAGAGAGAGAGAGAGAGAGAGAGAGCCAGAGCCAGTGAGAGAGAAGATGAAAAAAGAACAACAGACCACTGCAACTAAGGATTGACTTCCTCTCGAAAGCTACCACATCATGTTGTCCCAAGTGTTCTGTTCATGTACTTCATCTAACCTGTGGCCCTATTGACAGACACCCGTGTAATACAATGAAAGTGTGAAGGATTTGGCAAGGATACAGTATACTGAAAGCTGGCAGTGTCTCTGTCAGCAGTATAAAATGTTGCCTTATTATTGGGTTATGTCTCTTGATAAAGAACATACAACCACTTAAAGTAAATCCACTTTATTTTAGAGAACTTCTTTCCCATGGATGGCTGCAGCTTAGTATGTGCTCTTAACATCTATGAATCAGCACTTTGACATCACTCTTCAACAAGTCTTAACATTTCATTGATTGCTACAGCAATTTGCTACAGAAAAAAAAAATTAATTAGCTCGTTATGGCTACAAATACAAAGCTCAAACGTGAATACTTGTTTCATATTAAAAGCTTTTGTGGCAGCCTCCGTACTGGAAATTGTTTCTTCATTTGGCTTTCCAGTTGCCTGGGCATTCTGGAGGCCATGTTAGGGATTGTTTGCCATGTTTTAAGACTTTAATATGGTATTAACAGGAATCTACACTAGGAAGCATTCCTCTGTGACAGTGTGGACTGGTAATGCAACTTGTGGTACATCTTTTATGTTAGGCATGATTTATACTTCTGCGAACACTTATTTGCAGGCGTGTGAGGGCATTGTGCGTGGCCACTCACGTAGGTGCCTGCCTTCATAGTTCCATGTAACATGAGTGTGTAGACTAGGAAACAATGTCATATATACCAGAATTAAAACAGGGAAAGCAAAACAGAGCAGTGTTTCATAGTAGGAATAATATAACATACGACAGTGAGGGTGTAACTCTGTTTTGAAAAGTGTTGAGGGGGAAAAAAGAAACCAAGTAAATTCACAAAAGATGAAGTCATTCATATACTGAAGCACTTCAGTTTAACTTGTGTTTAAATCCACAATTGTAACAATCACAGAATGATGGATGTTTTATAACTTTGTAAAAAAAAATTGCTATGGTATGAGTCCCTTAGAAGAAAAAAGAAAGCAAATTGCGTCATCCTGCTGGTTAATTAAAGTGGCCATTATAATGACAGCTACAGCCAGTATAAAGTCTCACACTTTATATTCTCATACGCCACAATGTCATGATCATAGTTTTCTGTAAATAAATAGATTATACGTTAATGTGATCATACAAGTGTTTGTGATACAAAGACAGAAAAAAGACAGATACCTAATAGCTCGATTAGTATTATCATAGAGGAGACATTTTATTAGACACCACCCAGTGTGAATACAGCCAAACTGATATTTCTAGAAATTGTTTTTCATCTGTTACTGTTACAAGCTCTTATTTATATGATTTCTAACAGACTACAATTACAAAAAGGGGCTGGGGAAGCATGTCCCCAGACTGTAGAGGATGGAAATTACTGGATGTGTTGTGTGTTTAGGGCAGTCTGAAACCCTTGATGGAATTGGCAAGTGGGGTTGCAGCGTCTGATCACAGTGTTTCCGAATACACAACCGGATACACTTCCCTGCTTCAACCAATCAGTGTTTGCCTGAAGGCTGGTTGACGCACAGCACCCTAGATAATCATGACTCATTGTTAGATTTTGGGAGGACAACACGAGAGACCATTATTGCACCTCTTGGCCATAAACCCCCTCAGTGTGTCATGATGCACATACACTTTAAAGCAGAAGTATAAACCAGGCCATATGCACCAGACATGACTTTTGTTTTTTCTTGTTAAGGAAAGAGACAGGTTTATATTTTTTAGCTTATTATACAAGAGTTAGTTCCGGTCCAGTAATTTAATAGGAAAAGCAGTGTTCCAAAAGTGCTGAGATGTAGTATAAAAGCACTGGTACATTTCACTGTTTGTATCACGCCACTTGTTTGTGTTCATTACATAAAATTCCAATTCCAGCAGGAGTTCCTTAATTGAAAACATTACCACACTTACTATGGACTGTCAGTCAGACTATGTGTTGCTTGGCAACACGCAATGCTCTATCCATCTGTGGCTTCTTTGGGAACTATTTTCATTGATGGAGCAAAAATAAGCAAAGTATTTGGCCTTATTGTGTCTGAAATGTCAATTACTCAATATTAATTTCATGTTTACAGAACTTATGTATGAAAGCAATATCACACTCACAATCTTGCTGTTATATTAAATATGAGCACAGCTACGATTTCCTGATATTCAGTACAACAGCACTCTTGCACATGCGATATTGGTTAAGTGTAATAGCCCTCAATACATACATGAAGGTGTCTTTGTGTTATTCGTTTGTTCTCACTCATCATTCTGAGCCACACTTTTGTGTCGTGTCCAGTCAGCTTCTGCTGGAGCAGTCGCATATGCCTTGGCAAAGGCACTGGCAGAATCCATACACCAGACACACAGTAAGACTGGTGGGGACAAGGCTAACGCATACAATGCCCAGAGTAACTCTTTGGATCACCAGTAAGTATATGCCCAGTGGCAAGGACCCAAAGTAAAAGAAGCCCAGTAGCCAGACAAGAATCCGGGGTACGTGATTGCAAAACTTAGTGAATGCATCCTGGTCCATGGTGCCACCATTTGACACCACTGATACAGAGTCCAGGCTGTGTTCCCCATAGTCATCGGAGCTACCATTGCGACTAGGTGAATGCTGTGCATCTCTCTGGACCTCCATAATTGTGATGACCAGGCAGTTAGAAGAATCGTGGTATGGACTGTCACTGGACGATAGGCTCTTGGGTGTCAGCACCACCTCTTTGCTGTGGTCTGAGCTCCAGCACTTGTCCCGGACTGCCAGGAATGACATGATGTTCGAGTCGTCTGGTAGTGCTGCCACTTCATAGTCACTAACTCTCGTCTCATGCCGGCAGAAGGGACAGCAGATGCAGCCTGAACTGTCACCAATGTCCAGGATCTTGTTAAGGCAGCGGGCACAAACACGGTGCAAGCAGTCCAGTATCTTAGGCTTACGGCTATGAATGGTGTAGCGCTGATAGCAGATCTTGCACTCCATCTCATCGCTGGTGTTTGAGGTGTTGGGGTTAAAAGTAGTGCTTGGATTTGAAGGTGCATTATCATTGGGTATAGGGCTTCCAGAGACGCTAGGCTTGGTGATAGCATTGGGATTGGCGTTCACACTGGGACTAGTGCTGTCACTGGGATTAGCAGGCCTCTCCTCTGGTTCAGCCTGAGCACAGCTCATCTTGTCATCATACTCTGTTTTAAAAAGAGAGAGAGAGAGAGAGAGACAGAAAATCATGTAAAAGAAAGTTCTTTCTAGCTAAAGATTATTGTTCACGTGTATTCATTTATATTACTTAGAAAAATATGACTAAAATTGTTTCTCATTTTTCACCTAAATTAGTCATATTCGGTCTTAAATGTAGGCTTGAGATTTTTCTACATTATTTGGTGCCACTTGATGACTTTTCTCTACTGTCTAACAACCCAAGGAGGAAGATTAATTGGAAGTGAGAGAATAAAATGGAACAGGCTCTGGGCAAATGTTCCAGCCTTCTCTACATACATTTCCCTATTGTTAATAACCTGGGTACAAGCATATAAATGCATTTCTAAAAGTGATTTGTTTTGCTTTTCCAGAGCGTAGTAGCATGGCATGTAAATATTGCTGATTGAATTATAGCAGAGAGACAGCTTTGTGGGAAGCTGGAGTTTAGGCATATTTGTGCAGATTGACAGTCTGATTAAGCCAAGGCTGCTGCTGTCAGTCACATGAATTAGGATTGTTCAGTGATGCTTGGCCATGAACCTGTGTTAGAACTCTCTATATAAATATTCTCTCTTAGATTTCTCTCTCTCTCTCTCTCTCTCTCTCTCTCTCTCTCTCTCTCTAAAGTGGATAAGTGTTTTCATACTGTAGTGTGAATAAGAGAAAATGTAGCTTTTTGAAAACACTGAGGTATGATTGTCACAAGACGGTGGAACTGCAATCCTGTTTTCAGTATTAGATCATTTAATTTTAATTTAAGTTTAACCAATTTGTATAGTATACAAGCAATACTGTGGTGGCATGCAAATGCCAGAAAGCTTGTTTTCAACACGCATGATGTTGTTATACTGGGCACTTCAAAATAGTGCCATTGATCCTAGGTTTGATAGCAGTGTAACATTCAGAAGGAGTTGTTTTTTTTAGGGAAGCGGTTGCCGATCCTGGTCCTGAAATAGCCCTGCTCTTCATATTTTATGGCCGTCCCTGCTCTAACGAACATGATTCAGCTAATCCGATAAGTAGCAAGAGGCCTGCCTGAGTCAACGTGTGAAAACATGACAACGTCCTGAACCGAAGTCATGATTTCAAGGTAGTATTACATGTACGACAGAGACAGAGACAAGACCAGAGAAGACTGCCATGAAAGAAAATCATCTCTGATTGTTTTGACTAGGAACAAGTTGACTACCTTTCTTATAGCCAACATGTTTTCCACTGTTTTAATTAGCAGTTAAATTTGTGCATGTAGAATGCCAGGATAGTTGTTCTTATGCATAAATTTAGGGACACATTAGCAAGCTCTTTTTGCATTGAGTCTATCTCTTCTAAACATGGAGATTCTGATACCATTATCAGTAGTAGGTGCTCAGCTTTTTATGTTCCCATAAATTACATACCAGAGGCTGTATAATTTATGCATATTATTGTTTTGGTTTTATCGTTAATCGTTAAAAAAATAGGCTCCATAAACATGGATTTAATATAATCATCTCCTTTTGCCTGGGATGTTGGATATATCACACCTTAGGATTGGTCAGATCAAGAAAGAGCCAGTCACTGGAATCTATCACTTTTAATATAATGAAATTGCTTAAATTGTCACCCTGTTATGTACTGTGTGGCTTGTTGATGTCTCCAGAATTATGGCTCCATGTCATAAACCTACATCGCAAATGAGTGGTTGCCTGTTGCTTTGTCGCTTAACCTGACAGCTAGCGTTCTTCATTCTTTAATACAAAACTCAATCAGGCAGACAGAGGTAAACATATAGTCATTAGTTTTATACACTAATGTGGCAGTATCATAAAATCAGCACATTGATCAGCACATACGTAATATATACACAGATCCATATCTATTATCTATATTTCTCTCATACGGACACACATACTCACATTTCTCTCTCTCTCTCTCTCTCTCTCTCTCTCTCTCTCTCTCTCTCTCTCTCTCTCTCTCTCTCTCACACACACACAC